>JBBMOL010000004.1:10021778-10332969 GCA_037954665.1 Laguncularia racemosa | reverse complement strand
CCCATATGTAAATAGAATTTGAAATTGAGAAACTTATGATTTATCCTATTTTACTGATTGGTAGGGGATATCAATTCTCTACGATCATTGTTGACCATAGGATATGGGATTCATAGTTATAGTTCATTATTTAATTGTATACACTATGATTAGTCGTAAATGTAATCATTTTCTTTAAGTTGTACGATCCCTGGCTTGTAAGACGATTATTATATAACGGGTGCACACATGCCATGATGATGTTAATGGAGGCTTCTAAACCTCCTTTCGGGGCATGACAACACAAGTTGATTTTTTTCCAATTTTCTACTCCAAATTTAGCTAAGTAATTAAGCATATTTAGAATGATTTCTGGCTTAGATATACAGTGAATGCAAAGGAGGAACACAGAGGAGGAAGATGATGAATAATGCTTGACCAATAGGTGATTAACATGTGGCAAGGTGAAGAGAGTCAAATTAAAATGGTGCTAATGCGCCTATTGGAGTTTAAACCAATGACATAAGGTCCTCACACATGTGATCTTACTAGCTTAGTTGGTCATTTGCTCATGATATTTATGGCCATTTAGTTAAATTTTTCCTTTATGCTAACTTGTACCCCATTCAATTGGTTTTCTATAAATTAAAAAAACTTTTGTTTACCTTGTTTCATGACTAACCCATGATTTGACCCTAACAAGCCCTTTCCTATGGTGAATATTTGATCAAAAACCTAGCAATACAATGAATGTAAGGTGACAGGAATGAAAAGTGGGGATATTATATTGTCATTATAATCAGTCCAAGTGAACAGGTTAACCTTAGGAGTATAGGTTATACCAAGGAGAAGAGGCTTACTTGACATATAGGTTTTTCCAGAATGAATAGGAATAGAATTACTGTAGGAATGGACCTATGGTCCTACATCTAGTTAAAATAAATGTATACGGAATCTTATGTATTTCTTGATATATGGCTTAAAGCCTAGAGATGTAATATTCATTGTCAATCTCTAAAGTTAATCCCATAGAAACATGATGGGAGTATAAACCTTGAATATACTTGGAGATAAATGATCTTGATAAGTGTACAGTTACACTTATGATTATTTGGTTTTTATATAGTATCAATTTATTTTATAATCATTATTTATTAAATATTACTTTGATTTTGCTCATTTCTTTATTTCAAGTTCCTGAAAGTAATTTTGGATTACAAGAAAAAAATTACAGAAGTTTCATGTGATTTGGAGTTGATTTAGATAAGTTACACAATTTTGTGGAGTACTTGGTCACGTACATAGAAAAGGAATTAATTAAACAACTTGAAGAACAAGACCATGTCAATGCCTATGTATCTATTAAAGAGGAGTTATTAAAAGACCTAGATATATGACTATGCAAAAGTACACGAGTATGTACACACCCATGTTAAAGATTGTGTAGAAGAGCAATTTTAATATTTATTGAAGATATATTTATGAGAGATGCACGAGCAAGGTACAGGACCGTGTCACATGAGACTTGACTTTTCAAATCAATTGCAATTGCTGAAGATGTACTTTCTTGATTTATCAATAATTTTGAAGATTCGATTTCCTAAATTTTGAAGATTCAATTTCCTATTGCATGAAGGCGTAGCTCTCCTTTTCAAGATACCATTGTACATTATAAAAAGGGTAGTAAAGTCCAATGATAGTCATAGAATCAAATAGAATATAGAGAAGTTTAAAATGATTTTTAGTAGGATTATGGTATGGGAGATTTTCTATTGAGTTCTTATTGTGTTTCCATTACTTTGCCAGAATTGATTTTCTTAAAGTTTTGATTTTATCTTCATAATAATTGTAGCTTAAATTTCTATAGGTACCTATGTATGGCGAGCTTTAAGATGAATTTGTAATTGATGTTTTTTATTCTACAATGTTGTTTCAATTGTTATTTTAATTAATATTGCTAGTGTGTTAATTTGATAATTGATTTCATTCATGGAGATCAAGAGGTCCTATGTTTGAATAGATCAAGTATAATTAGAAAGAGTTACATGCAATCCTAAAGATAAGATTATATAAATCTTCTAGATTAGAATAAACCTAGTACAAGAAGTCACAAATCAAAAGTAATGCGAATCTAGGTTTTTTAATTAGGAAGAGATTCTAATTAATTAGCTTAGGATTAAAAATTAATAGACTCAAGAAAGCAATTACTTCAATTTAAGAATTCTCACAGTCCAAAAATGCAATAATGGAATTGAATAATAATCGATTGATTGTACTAGTAGTTTTAGGGGGATTTAATATCCAAGTACATATTTTTGTTAGTGATATTTTATTATTTACTTGTTTGCTTTATTTTATTTTAATAGTTTGATTTTCCTTATTAGATAATAGGGAAGAGGTTAATTCGCATAGCCATTGTCCCTATGAAATCAATATTTAATATTAATATATGTTATACTACAAATTAATAGGTGCACTTGCTTACAAGTCTAGGATAGTAGGTAGACCAATATCAAGTTTTTGCCGCTATTGCTAAGGATTAGGACATTAGGAAAACTCGTGTCTTATTAATCTAATCATTATTTATTTTATTGTTTATTTTTCATTGAAATTTGTTTTCATTAATTTTTACTTAAGATTTTTCTTCATTAGTTTATGCCTAGAAAACATTGCAAAGCAAGTTAAAGATTTCAAGTTCTTGTCTAAGAGTCTGAAGACGATCAGCTATTAATTATAGCTAGTGAGGAAAGGACAATGTCAAAATATTCAAGACCATCAATCACTAGGGTAGATTCAAGTGTGGTTAAGCTAGTAGTTGTGTGGAAGCAACTACTAGCTTTCATATGTTCTTTTGACCGTGATAAGTTTTACTAGCTTTCATCAACATTTCGTACAATATAATTCTTTTGACCGTGATAAGTTTTACTGTGGATGCAATAAAATCTTTCATATGTTCATGTCAAAATAGTCAATCAATTTTTTTAAAATTTTAACAAAATCATTTAAACCATCTAAATTTTTATCAAAATTCAATTAAGGCTATTATATTTAAGATAATTTATTCAAATCTTTTATATTTATGTTATCATATTAAATAAAATATTTTATAAACCTTCTGAAATATATTAAAAAAATGATCTGTTTGACATAAAAACACAAATATAAAATATTTCGATGACCACGAAATATGTAAACAAAGCAAGATTTGAACACGTAGATCTCATGCTCAAATATATACATTATTCTGGAACAACAAAATCATTAGGATTATCTGATCGGACAATATCAAATTGTGGGATTGTGGTTCTCTGGGGAAAAAGTTCACATTTGCGTGGTGAGCATAGCAGAGTGCATGCACTTTCCTCCGCCGACTGATGTTGATTCGACATGCATGAGAGTCCCTAACACGTTGGACAACGGCCAAAAATGGCTGCACTGTGCTCCTAACGTTCAGACGATGGTGCTGTTGACCATCGCAGCCATCTCAAAGGACTAAAGGTCTTCACTGTCTACAATTTCTTATCCAATTTTTTAATTAATATTAATCGAAAATGTTTTGTTTTTCAAACATTGAAAACGTAAATTCGTTTGTTTTTTTTTTTCTGTAAAATTTAATACAATAAGTGGCAAACAAGTTCACTTTTGTAAGGATTTGCTTGCCATCGGATTTGGTAGGTATTACTAGAGGAAAAAAGAAAAAGGAAGCAAGTGGAAGTAAAGAGCAATTAGTAAACATAAAAAAAGGAATGTAATTAGTCAACTCAATGTTCTTTAGCTTCTACAATATACTTAATCTCTTATGGTAAATTTAGATCAATACTAAATTTTATCGTAACATGAGTGTTGCACAAAGTTTAAAGTATCCATAGATAGTCATCCAATAAGGGAAGAATGTAAACATGTGAAGTAGAAAGAGCAAAAGTGACATATGAGATTATGACACTTGTGATGTGCTCCATAAAATACAAAAGATTTTCCAATGAATATATTTGCCTGCAGAATCTCTTACCTTACATCATCACTCGATCTCATGATCTTTTAGTCACTTTACTAATAAGACTAATGCCTAAAAACTTAGTGCTTACCTAAAAAAACAAGGGGTGCTTGTTATTTCAATTTGACCTAACACACAATTTCTATGGAGAATTTCCTAACAGACACTCGGCTTAATTTAGAAAAGACGACATTTACTCTAATATTAAGATAGGTATCATGGAGATCCTCACGTCTCAACTAAATCCAATTATTTTCTTCATCAAAATATTCATGATGTTACCACCTAATACTTACTATAAGTATCACATGCCATGCAACAAAGGTTCTGCAGCAGTCTATAACTTCTTCATTACTAATAACAAAATCAGTTTAAACCTATTACTAGTTATTTATTAACCTTTTTACACACACATGGCTCGCTTTGGCTTTTTCACACTAGTTCTCTTCACATTGGCTATCATCATCCACCATAATCAATCGTTGGAAGCTAGGAAGATACCAAGAATGGAGAAGTCAGGAGAAGCCATAATCACATATTCAAAGGAAAATCCAGTTATGAATGACATTATAGAGAGAGCAACACCAGAATCATTTACTCATTATGATGGTGATGAGGTTGAGGGTAGCAAAGAAAAGAAATTAATTCACCATTTTACTGAGATTGGTTGTATTCTTTTGCCATCTATACCAAGTCCTGGAATTGGCAACTGAAACTATGGAGATATTACTTTGGTACACCTATATGTGCATCCCATATAAAGGATTATTATTACAATTATTTACACTTCAAATAATAGAACTAATCAAAAGTTCTTTTGTCTATTGGGATGCCAAATATGATTAAGATCAATGTTCAATTATTACTAGATACTTGGTTACATCACATATACCAAATTATAATTGTGAAATGATTTACATGTACAATTAAATGTTATAAATATAACAAATCGGGTGCAAGTACAATATGTTAATTGTAATATCTCATAATTTGCTAGTTATACTATTATGTTCTCTTTTATTTGATCAATGCGGTCAGAAATTGATTATAAGTGGGATTTGATCGCAGAATGAATCTTATTATAGCATCAATCATACTTTGTTGGTACTAATTAATATTGTTGTGTCATAGATTTATCACAATGACCTCATGCAATAATGAATTAATTTTCTATTGGTGTTATATATGTTTATCCCTTATATATTAGTTTAGTTAGAGTCATTTCAACAATTAGAAATGAAAAACAAATCCTATTGCATGGCATCCGCCAAGTATGATTCATGCTTTTCTATCTGCTCTTCTCTTATAAATATGAGCTCATCCCACAAAATGATTCCAACAATTCAATTTAATTTCATTGATATCACCCACTCCAGTTTATTTTCATTGATTACTTTTACTGAGTAGTATCTGCTCTTCTCTTATAAATATGAGCTCATCCCACAAAATTCAAACAATTCAACTTAATTTCTCTCATTTTTTATATATATATATATATATTATGTTTGTCTCCATATCACGTCAAAGTCAATTTTCACTGTAGGCAGTCGGCACTGCCTCGCCTCCTTAGTAGAGAGTGTTAAATCTCACATCATCACACTCTATCCAGTAGTATTTATATTCTCGTTTGAGCCCTCCATTCTTCAAAACTAGTTTTCGAGATGGATTTGAATTTCTTCTACAATTACCTTTTAGCTAGTTTTTCCTTCATGATACCGTATTTCATTTTAACAAAGATTCACGTGTGACATAGAGAGCATGGGAAAATGCATGCACATCAATTATGTTTGGTTTATCTTCAACATGCACGAGAAACCTAGAACATTGGACTATCGCCTCAATTGAAAAAGCAATGCCAATTTTTTTTTCTTTTATTTAGTATAACATTTCCTTCTTTGGATGTATTGCAAATTGAAAATAGTACGAGATCGAAAAGGATTCATTGGTAATCATTATTTAAAAGCAGTGCTTTGGTGACAATGGTACTAAAATGGGTAACATTATATAAAACGTTCTCAGGTTGCACCTCTACCTTAAAACAAATAAAAGATAAAAATAGAAGTTCAACTACTCTTTTCTTTTTCCTTTATTGTTGTGTTGGAGTTAGAAGTGTGTACATGGTGAATATGTATTTATGATCATACTTGTTTTAATTTACGTGCACTCGGTAAATTTCATGGCAAATGACCTCTAAAAACCTTCAAAATTACGTCAAGACCCTACTTGTTTTAATTTACATCAATAATAAGGAATTGTATCATTAAACTCAAGAAAAATTCAAAAACATAGAGAAAGCTAATTGGAGCAAAAAAAAAATGTGGAATCTCTCATATAAGTTTTCACAAGTGCGTAGAATTCCCTATTAATTTCATTTAATGTATGTCCAATACATGTAAAAAAAATGTAAATGTATAATTAACAAAATTAAAAGTATTGGTATATTTAAAAATGAAAACATACATAATAATCAATACAATTTAACTATATGTAATAGTTATAGGGGCGAAGCCACATTATAGGTATACTCATACAAGAATGTAAATGGGCAAGTCATAATAGAGTATCCGACTCACTCAATCTCATAAAGCCCTATAGGGATTTTATTAGGCTTTGGGACATGATCTCAATTCCTATTGGGTTTAGGATCGGTTTTTAAGACTTTCGAAAAAGAAAGAAAAAGAAACTACTAAGAAATTTTACTCAAAAAAATAATAATATATTAATAATTGTTATTTTTCTTAACGTACACAATATGCATGCTCTATACTAATTCTATATTGCAAAACATATTAAATTTTAAAATTTCATTTATATATAAATTAGTAAGTATAACTTTTACCTTATCTAGCTATTTTTTATTCTATTTTCTCTTTATCTTATATGAACTCTACAAAAGCCTAACTTAACCTGCCCTATAAGGTTAACTTTATAAAGTTGGGTTTCTAGTTAATGAGGACTTTTATGAGATTCTGGAAAATGTTGAAACCTACAAAGGTAGATTAGAATTTTATAAAACCTATCCTAAACCCACCCTAATTACATCCATATATAGCGTATGGAAATCTTACTTTCTTATTAATTGCATACTGATCTATATGGTGGGATGTACATTGTACTATGCTTCTAACTCATTAGGCAAGAACATTTGGGGAGAGTGAAAGACATTTGTCAACATTTTGTACAATATAATTCTTTTAATGTGTTAAGCTTTACGGTGAAAGCAATAAAATCATTTTTATATTCATGTTAAAAGAGTCAATCAATTTCTTTATATTTTAATGGAATTGTTTAAACCATCTAAATTTTTATCAAAATTCAATTAAGGCTTTTATATTTAAGATAATTCATTCAAATCTTTTATATTTATGTTATCATATTAAATAAAATATTTTATACACCTTATGAAATATATTAAAAAAATATCTGTTTGATATAAAAACAGAAATATAAAATATTTCAATGACCACGAATTATCTAAACAAAGCAAGATTTGAACACGTAGATCTCATGCTCAAATATATGCATTATTCAGGAACAACGAAATCATTTGGATTATCTGACCGTTTTAGCGACAATATCAAATTGTGATTCTACGAGTGCGTCATACGGATTTGATCAAAACCATCCAAACATTATATTATCGAAAAGAAAAAAGGGAAATTTCTTTAGGTTCGGCAGAAACCGAAACCATAACGCGGGATATTGCAATACAAATCACATCAATAAAATCTGATCTTCAAGGTTTCTGGGTCCATTAATTAGATTAGGCAACCATGTCAAATGGTTCTCTGGGGAAAAAGTTCACATTTGCGTGGTGAGCATAGCAGAGTGCGTGCACTTTCCTCCGCCGACTGATGTTGGTTCGACATGCATGAGAGTCCCTAACACGTTGGACAGCGGCCAAAAATGGCTGCACTGTGCTCCTAATGTTCAGACGATGGTGCTGTGACCATCGCAGCCATCTCAAAGGACTAAAGGTCATTACTGTCAACAATTTCTTATCCAATTTTTTTATTAATATTTTATCTACAGTTATTTGAAATATGATATTTAAAAAACAATCTAAAATGTTTTGTTTTTCAAACATTGAAAAAGTAAATTCATTTGTTTTTTTTTTTCTGAAAAATTAAATACAAGTGGCAAACAAGTTCACTTTTGTAGGGATTTGGTAGCCAAGGGATTTGATAGTTATTGCTAGAGGAAAAAAGAAAAAGGAAGCATGTATTCTCTCTCTCTACGCTCTAGATCTATTTGCCTCTTGGATGCTTGATGCAACAAGCTACAAAATAGAGGTGTTCGGTTGTCATACGCTCCAAATCTGAAGCAGGGTCCCCAAAGATGATGTCCTTTGCCCCAACTCTTCTTCTCAAGATGTCTTCACTTTCTCATCCCTAAATTGCAAGGCGACTTATTTGGGAAACAACCTAAGAAGCATAGGAATGTGGAGAGAGAGAGAGATTGGGGGTTTGATTAATTCAAAGAAGAGTAATTTATATTCGCTTTTGTAGGGATTTGGTAGCCATGGGAATTGGTAGGTATTGCTAGTGGAAAAAAAAAAAAAAAAAAAGAGAGGAAGCAAGTGGAAGTAAAGAGCAATTAGTAAACATAGAAAAAGAATGTAATTTCCACTTTATTTTTAGTAATATAAGAAATGAACTTCAAAGTGGAATTGTTTCCACTTATTTCTTCTTTTTCTACCCATTTTCATTTTTCACTAATTTTGCAACATGATTATAGATATTCTTATATTTAGGTTGGTACACAATAGAATGAATTGACTCCCCATGATAAAAATGTTATGTAATTATTTAATTGAGCAATCTTATCTTTATACTTATATTATGCAAAGTTTTTATGAGTTTATTACTTGAATTTTAAGAACATTGTGACTTTGAAGTTTTGCAACCTTGAGATAGTATATACATGAAGAGACAAATCAAAATCACTAGTTAAATTTCAAGTTCTTTTTTTTTTTCATTTTTATACTAAAAGAATTTTTTTTTCTTTTTAACCAAATACATTCAAAATTTGAAATTATTAAATATCATGTCAATCACACCTCATGCTTAAAGTCTTGAGCAAAGTAGTACTATCATGATATCTTTCTAACCAAAATGGAGGATATAAAACCAAAAGGCACACAATTAATTTTGATGAGACAAAACCAAACTTTGAATTAATTAATAAACATGTATTTTTAAAAATTAACTAAATTGGCTCAATGAATTTTGAAAACATAAATTTGTGAAGTGTTTTTAGAGTGTATTTACAAAAATAAAAAAATGTCATCCCAATCGAACAATAATAAAGAACTCTATCAATTTAAGTCAAAACTGAAACCTTTGAAGGGAGGGACATTAGTCAAATGGCTAATTGAGTCATTCAAATGAGGTCACTCAAAAGTAGTTGAGACGTCGTTGGAGTGACTCCATTAAAAAAGGCCCTATAAGGCATTTTAATAAAGTACAATAGAAAGGGCCTCTAGAGCCTTTTGTAAGACTATTCAAATTAGGTTTCAAGTTGTTTGAATAAGTCTCAAATTTGAAGAGTCCTTAAGCAAATTCAAGGATTTCATTGGAATAGCCTTCGTCATGCTCCAACAGCCAACTAAATTTAGAAGGGCATTTGAGTGATATTAGAAGGTGTTCAGATGATTTATTCAAAATTTGGCCACTCAACTCTTCTTAATGTTATTTGATGCATCCCACAATGATCTAATGAGAAGGTTTCTCAAAGCCTGTAAATATACCTCTAAGAGTAGTCACTAAGCAATTAATTATGATCTAACAACTACCAACAATTTATTCTCATTCTCAGTGTTAATTTGTTTTCTTGTTTATTCATATTACAAATTTATGGGGAGAGAAACGTCTAATGCTAAAGTAAGCTTTTTTTTTTCTAATTTAAAAGTATTGGAGTTGTGTTCATTCATGAGCGAAGAACTTATAGATCTAATCGTTCATTTCGTAACTACAATTATATTAGTGAAATTAATAAAAGTGTTTAGAGTTTATAATTTTCAATAATTGACTATGAGGACTTCATACAGGAGGCAAGGTGGTTGAATTTGATTTAGCTTATCCCTCCATTCAATCAAATTGCATAACATTATCCATTTATATATCTGCATTCTAAACTTGCTAGAGCAATCACTTATTTCGTTTACAATTTAATAGTGGAAGCATGCACTAGCATTATTTTAGAGGTTTTGCTTGAGAACTATTTATGCAACAAAAGATTCTTAAACATATCTTGGTGTCACTTATACAATGAAAGAATTATTTAATTTCATGTAAAACATATAATTTACATTTTAAATAGCTTGGTTTAACTTTCTTTAGTTTAATTTACTCTTCTAAATAGAATAGCAAAAGGTTGATTTAGCATAATTGGAAAATGTTTCTAAATGGTATTATGGATGGCTCAATTCAATTTATTATTTATGTCGAGCCTAAAATCTAGTTTATATTTCCTTATCTGATTTACATTAAACCCCATGCTCATTTAATGTAAATCCTCGACTAAGATTAGGAAAATTTGATTTGTTTTATTTTATTTGGAGAAAAAAGTGTTGCTACTTGATCTAGATCGAGAAATGTTAAATTAAGACTATCCTTGTGAAACCTCGTGGTTGCCACTTTAACTTTAAGTTTAAATTTATTTTCTAAACAAAGAAGGAAAGAAAAAAATATTCATTAAATTAAGATAAACCTAATTATTATTTACAATTATGGTCATCCCATAAGTACCTACATATCTGCTATTTGGGATTAGATCTATTGTAGTTCACATAATCTCACTCTTAAGTTGTTATTTTACTTATTTTATATTTTACAAAATTATTATTACTATTTATTTTATTTTATTTATTATTTTTATTATTCACTTATTTATTTTAAAAATAGATATCTAGGGAGGAGGATTGGAAAAATATTTCTTTATAACCAAATTAAAAAAATGACCCTTTTTTGTTTTTCTTTCCCTTTTTTTGTAATTAAATTTAAGGAGCATAATTTTACAAAAAGAAATTCTTAAAAAGAAAACTTTTGGGGAAAGGCTTGAAAACTATTTATTTACAACTTGACTTAAAAAGCTATTATATTTGCCTATATATTTCAAATGGAAGTAAATAATTAAATAAATAAAAGGTACAAAACCAAAATAGCGAACTAACCTACGCTTCAAACTCGAGTCATATTTGGATCTAAATTGAGTTGAATAGTAGCAACCTGATGCTTAGCGTGCAACTTACTATGGTGGCTATCTAAAGTAGAAGAAGTAATGGCAAGGTCTTTCAATGGTTGTCAGTCTGATCGGTGTTGGTGTTGTATGATTAGGTCATTAATAGAGATCTTGTTGGAAGGGTGGTCAGCAATGAAAGTCTTAGATAAAGTTCATTTTGGTGGTTTTTTAAGTGGTTTTGAGTCGCTTGAAGTGGTAGATGGGGTTTTTAAGGTAGTAGGAACTCTATATATACTCAATTTTATGCTTGATGTAATGGAAGAGCTTAGTTAAGCTAGAGAGAGAAATTGAAAGCCTAAGCCTTGTTTGAAGTTTGTAGGAGGAAGAATGAGTGATGGCTAATGTTAGAATGCAATGAAATGAGGCCTATTTATACTTTTATAGCTCGATTCAAAGATGGGAAATATCAAAGTGCCACAAATTCGAGAATTTTTCAAGCTAGGAAACTATGGGGAATATTCTTATATTCATTTGGATTATGGAAAAAAAAATGATTATACAAGGTTCTTGAGTATCTAATCTTGCATAATAATGAACTATGAAGCCTCGATTTTATCTAAATTGAGCTAGATATGTAAGAGATACATCGACACATATAAAGTCCTAAAAATTTGAAAAGCTATATGAGCATTTACAGAAAATGAATAGAATAATAAATACTTCTAGGTCATGGTAGCTAGAGGAATAACTTCACAGTATTAAAAACTTCAAGAAATGTATGAAAAAACTTTGAATACTTGGATGCATAAATATTATTTTATTTTGTGGTAATGATAGGTTTTTAAAAAATTTAAGCAATTAAAAGAATAAATTCTCCGAAACATAATTTTCAAACAATATTAGATTAAATAATGAAATTATTTTAAATTATAGATCTAGAAATTTTAAATAAAAATTTAGAGTGATTAATTATATTCGGGATAACTAGATTAGCCTAAACGTAAGTTTTCGTAATAAAATGCTAAAAATATGAAATTTAAAGGTATTTTGTATGTGAGAAGAATATTAGAATAGAGACATTATAATACAAAATATAATATATATAATAATATAAATATTTATATTCATCTGTAAAAAAAAAAAAAAATTCAAATGGCATCAATCCAGCCTCTCTTCCAAACACAATGACAGCAACCGTGATAGGACTGATCTATTGCATCTATCACATCGCCAGTGCCAACTTCTCAGCCCCATCCCGTCCTTATCCTTTCTGTCGTCCCTTCTTCTTCTTTTCTTTTCTTTCTGCTTCTCTTCTCCTCCCGGATCGCAACTTTCCCCTTGCCCGTGTCTTCCTTCCTTCTCCTTCCCTCTTGTTTTCCCCTAAGTCTCCCTTCTTTTCGTCTTCCCCACAATAAAACTCTCTCTTTCTTTCTCTCTCTCTTATGCTCCAGATCTATTTGCCTCTTAGATGCTTGATGCAACAAGCTACAAAAGAGAGGTGTTCGGTTGTCATACGCTCCAGATCTAAAGAGGGGTCCCCAATGATGACGTCCTTTACCCCAACTCTTCTTCTCAAGATGTCTTCACTTTCTCATCCCTAAATCACAAGGTGGCTTATCTGGGAAATAACCCATGAAGTAGAGGAATGGGGAGAGAGAGAGAGATTGGGGGTTTGATTAATTCGAAGAAGAGTAATTTTTATTTCGAAGGGCTTGTTTGAAAGCGTATAAAGCTCATCACTACCCATAAAACCAATGTAAAGAAACATCTCCTTTGTGTTTGGGAAAATTGATTCGTATTTGAGCATGATGCCAGTGTGTGTATGAGGGATGATGGCAGCAATGACGATAACGACCGTAGTAATGACCACAACTACAGCAACAGTGATAATAACCACAGTAGCAATGACAACCACGATGATTGTAGTAGCAACGTAAGAAGGGGGAAAGGGGAGAAGGAGCAAGGTATGTGGTGTGTATGCGGGTGAAGGTGTCGTGTGTGTGAGAGTGTGTAGCAGTGCGCTGTGTAGGGGAATGTGTGTGTGTGTGTATACGCAAATGGGGGTGTGCGGTGTATGTAGCGGTGGGTAGTGTATGTGTAAAGGTGTGTGCATGTGTGGGTGAAGATGTGTAGAGTGTAAGGATGTGCATGTATGTGTGGGTGAAGGTGTGCAGTGGTAAGCAATATGTAGGAGGATGGGTGTGGGAGTCAAGGTGCGTGGTATGTGTAAAGATGTGAGTGCGTGTGGGTAAAGGCGTGCAGTGTGCAAAGGTATATGTATGTAAGTGTGTGTAGCAGTGTGTGGGATGTAGGATAATACATGTGTGCATATGTATGATGATGCATGGTATGTGTAAGGATGTGTGGGAAAAGGAGAGGCAAGTGTGTAGTGTGGGTAAGTATGTATGTATGCGTGTTAAAATGGTGTGTGGTGTGGATATGTGCGTGTGGATACAGAAGGTGGGTGTGGATACAGAAGGTGGATGTGATGTATGTGGAGAGGTGTGTATATGTGCGAGTGATGGTGCGTGGTGTGTGTAGGGATGTGAGTATGTGCATATCTTCATGAGGTGATGTAGGTGGACGGCATGTATGTGTATAAGGGTATGTAGTGTATGCAGGATGTATGTGTGTAGGATGATATGTGGTGTGTGTAAAGGGAGTATATGCATATGGATGGTGTGTGGTGTATGCAATTTGTGTATATATATATGCATTTCCGTGAGGAGTGTGAGGGTGTGTGTATATATGGAAGGTGTAGGATGTATGGAGTCTGTATATAGGTGTATGGATGGTATGTGGAGTATGTGGAATGTGCAGATACGTACGAAAGACATGTGGTGTGTGGGAATGTGATATGTATACGGAAGTTGAGTATGGTGTATATAGAATATGTATGTACATGTATAAGATGATGAGTGGTGTGTGAACATGTGTCCGTGTATGTGGGAGGTGTGTAGTGTGTGCGGAGTATGTGGGTAAGTATGTATTGGGGATGTGGAGTGTATGCGAAGCATGTGTTTATGTGTACATATTTGGAGTGTGAGGTGCATGCGAGGTATCTGTGTATATATGTGTTGGTGGTGTGAGAAGTGAATGAAGTGTGTGTGTATGTAGGCACTAGTGGTGCGTGTGTGTGTGGACTTGAGGAGAAAAGAGGATAATAAAGTGCAGTTGTGTGTGTGTGTAATTAAGTGTGTGGTATGATTGTGTGTATGTATGTGTAGGTGCATGCGTGGTGTGTAAAGTGTGTATGTATATGGATAGGAGTATTTTGGTGTGTGTATGTGGTGTATGGGAATGGTTGGTGGTTGGTGTACGTTTTGTAATGAAAGCATGAGTAAGGATGAAAACCAGTAAAAAGGAAGGGAAACCCCTTAAGTGGAAATATCAACAAAGGAGAGAAGAAAGAATGGAAAGGTGAAACCGAGGAGGGAAAGGGAATTGTATCAAGAAAGCAAATGTATCTATGTGTGAAATTTAGTAGGAAAAGAGGTGCCATTGATGTAATAGCAGTGGCTTAAGTAGCTTGATTAAGTAATCAAGTTAAGAAGGGAAGACCTGGAAGTGCTTGCGTGCTATCGGTGAACTGATTATGTATGTGAGTGTAGGGATCAAGAAATCCAATGGAAATTGTATGGAGTCGTCGTAGCTGACCCTTTGATACCATATTCGGAGAAGGGACTACACGTTAGAATCACCTAATGACGGCTAAGACTATGACGATCCTAAATAGGTGAGTGGGAAACTTAATGATATGTTACCTTGTTGTGTTGTATGTTGGTTGCTATGCATGTGATTATTTCTAAGTTGAGTCATAATGGGGATTAATGAGTTAGGAAAGAAGTCATAAAGAGTATAGAAGATGGCATGGGATAGGGGTTTAGATGTTGTTACCTTAATGATAGCACCTAATGCCATATTGCTAGTGCTATAACCACACCAATGATTTAAAATTGTTTTCTTCTAAATTAAACTAGAACATAAAAACCTAGCTTTTCCTTCTAAAGCTACCGAGTAAGTGTGTTTAGTTGGAATAGGGTCTATAGATGTCTTTATGTATACATATCAGAGTCGGTTCCTGAATGTGTACATATACTTATGCAAGCTTATTTTCCTATTATATCTACATAATACACTCATGAAAACAACCATATAAATCATGAGTGAAACCTTGGTTTTTACAACTTAACAATCTTGTTTTCTTGCCCTCTTAAGTACGTAAGGGAAGGTATCTAGTAAATTGTCCTTAATTAAAGATGTGTCACAAACTTATATGTATATATATGTAGATAAGCTTATATATATTATACACAAATGTCTTGAGGACTCAAAAAGGAAATACAAGATGATAGGAATAAAAATATGACAAGACCTATCATTAGGGCAAGAACTAAAGGATTTCAAATCTTGGCGATGAGGACCCATTTTCAGCAAATCGACCTGAGAATTATTTATAAATTAACCTTTTTTCTATTATTCTTGTATTGTGATTTCCAACAGACACACTTATCATATTTTGTAGGGTAATGGATAAACTCCCTCAGACTCAGCTTGTGGGTTATCTATGGACCGACCTAAATCGGCGATGAATTGGGCCGATGAATCCTATAGAAGACCAGCATCTTGAAGACCAATTTCTTTTATATATTTTTCATTTTCTTGGACTATTTATGTTGAAATCATTTTGGGACACTTTTATTTCCTTATAATTTTCATTTAGGACTAGCCACCTTTAAAGTGGCAAACTTGTAATTTTGACCACTTTCTAACCCTAGGAGTAGCAAGTATAAATACTTACTTAGAAGAGGGTTTGAGGAGGCCATTTTGCAGATTATACACTTCACTTTAACGTGAGAGGGCTTAGGGTTTCCTAATTCCAAAAATCTCTTATCAATTTCAACCCAATAATTGGAATTGTGGCAAGTGTGACAAAGGAGAATTGTGAGTCATATCAATTCATCTTTGTTGTTGTTCATTTCTTCTCTAGTGAGTCATATCTAGGGTAGATTTGAATCTTTCTTGGACTTATTTGTGATTGTAATTCATGGATAATCATCTTGGAAGGTTGATTGTTCATTTGAGATTGAATGCTCTTTAGTGATTGGCGTGAATTGGAATTGTTGGAAGGATTTGAGATCACGGTTTTTGTGTTTTCTTATTCATCCATTTCACGTGAATTTCACTTGGTCTTATTGTTATTTAGTGAAATTGATCATTAGTGGAAGTTGATTGCATCTTTGAACCATTGGATTTCATCAAATTTCCATTAGGGTCACGCAATTTCCTAGTTGATTGAACCGGTTTGTAAGAGACTTGAGAATTGTTTTCCTTGAATTATTTGATTGTGCTTGAACTTGGTTTTAAGCACATCACAAGATGACCTTGTTAGCTCTCGAAAGTGAGAATGATAGAGCACTTGAGAAGTGCAGTGACATAGAGGTTTCGAGTATGATGATCGTAAATCAATCCCGAGTGGTTGGTTTGACGTCTAAGACAAATGACACAAAGGTGTCAGATATGTTGATTGTAAAGCAACCTCGAGTGGTTGGTTTGACATTTAAGAGAAATGGCATAAAGAGGTGCCGAGTTAATTTAACCTGTTGTAAAATTGGATAGTCTACATCCATGGGGTCTAGGTTTAGTGTCTATTTTAGTGTGATAAGAAAGGCGTGATCTTTACTTGTTGTGATGAGTGTGAAATGAAATGCTTTGTAGTTACTTCATTGGCTTGATTAAGAATTGATTGTGATTGTATATGTTATTTGATCACCTTAAATCAATTAATTAAGGAAGTGGACTTGATTAAAACTGGACATGCATTTTCACGAGACATTGCTTGAGATTGAAGGCCATCACCGCTACAGATGCATTAGAAGTGATCAAGAGGATTGTTGTTCCGCTAAGTGCAAACTAAGTGATTAGGGGATTGTAGCGCCTTGACGGTTCTAAATCTGGCCTGTCTTTGAGGGTTTTGCTCCGTCTAATGTAGAAAGGCACGGGAGTATTCACTATTGAGTTAAAAAGATATCATAATTATCAAAGTGATAAGATAAATAAACTGGGTAATGACCTGAGCACTGATGGTGGGTTCGAAATCTTCAACCCAAAGTTAAGGGGGGCATAAACCCTAGACTTCACATCGGTTACCGGAAGATCACGTAAGATGCTGCATTTATATGGTTGTTCATGTATAGCATATATTTGATAACTTGATTTGAATTTGCTTTTGTGTACGTAGCATTGAAAGTGTTACCATCCCATTCACTAAGCTATAGTTTACCCACCATACCACAAACCTTTTTTATAGGTAATGATTTCGAAAGCTCAAGATGGGATAAGATACGAAGTGCTAAGAGTTTTGGAGAATTAGAATTAAAAAGTAAGAATTGTGAAGCATAAATTGTTTAGATGAAATGTTAGGACCCTTATGTAAATAGAATTTGAAATTGAGAAACCTCGGATTTATCCTATTTTACTGATTGGTAGGGGATATCGATTCTCTGCGATCATTGTTGACCGTGAGATACGAGATCCATAGTTATAGTTCATTATTTAATTGTATACACTGATTAGTCGTAAATGTAATTATTTGCTTAGAGTCGTACAATCTCTGGCTTGTAAGACGATTGTCATGTAACAGGTGCACACATGCTATGATAATTTTAGTGGAGACTTCTAGACCCCATTTCGAGGCATGACAACATAAGTTGATTTTTTTCCAATTTTTTGCTCCGAATTTAGCCAAGTAATTAAGCATATTTAGATTGATTTTTAGCTTAGATATACAGTGAATGCAAAGGAAGAACATAGAGGAAGAAGATGATGAATAATGCTTGACCAATAGGTGATTGACATGTGGCAAGGGGAAGAGAGTCAAATTAAAATGGTGCTAATGCACCTATTGGAGTTCAAACCAATGACATAAGGTCCTCACGCATGTGATTTTGCTAGCTTAGTTGGTCATTTGCTCATTATATTTATGGCCATTTAGTTATATTTGTCCTTTATGTTGACTTAGACCCCATTCAATTGGTTTTCTATAAATTAAAAATCCTTTTATTTACCTTGTTTCATGACTAGCCCATGATTCGACCCTAACAAGCCCTTTCCTATGGTGAATATTTAATCTAAAACCTAGGAATACAATGAATGTAAGGTGACAGGAATGAAAAGTGGGGATATTATATTGTCATTATAATTGGTCCAACTAAATAGGTTAACCTCAGGAGTATAGGTTATACCATGGAGAATAGGATTACTTGACATACAGGTTTTTCCAGGGTGAATAGGAATAAAATGACTGTAAGAATGGACCTATGGTCCTACATCTAGTTAAAACAAATGTATACGAAATCTTATGTATTTCTTGATATATGGCTTAAAGCTTGAAGATGTAATATTCATTGTCAATCTCTAAAGTTAATCCCATAGAAACATAATGGGAGTATAAACCTTGAATATACTTGGAGATAAATGATCTTGATAAGTGTATAGCTACACTTATGATTATTTGGTTTTTATATAGTATTGATTTATTTTATAAGCATTATTTATTAAATATTACGTTGATTTTACTCGTTTTTTTTTTTATTTCAAGTTCTTTAAAGTAATTTTAGATTATAAGAAAAAAATTACAGAAGTTTCATGTGATTTGGAGTTGATTTAGACAAGTTAAACAATTTTGTAGAGTACATGGTCACGTACATAGAAAAGGAATTAATTAAACAACTTGAAGAACAAGACCATGTCAATGCTTATGTATCTATTAAAGAGGAATTATTAAAAGACCTAGATATATGACTATGCAAAAGTACACGAGTATGTACACACCTATGTTGAAGACTGTGTAGAAGAGCAATTTTAATATTTATTGAAGATATATTTATGAGAGATACATGAGCAAGGTACAGGACTATGTCACATGAGACTTAACTTTTCAAATCAATTGTAGTTGCTGAAGATGTACTTTCCTGATTTATCAATAATTTTGAAGATTCAATTTCCTATTCCATGAAGGTGTAGCTCTCCTTTTCAAGATACCATTATACATTATAAAAAGGGGAGTAAAGTCCAGTGATAGTCGTAGAATCAGATAGAATATAGAGAAGTTTAAAATGATTTTTAGTAGGATTGTGGTATAGGAGATTTTCTTTTGATTTCTTATTATGTTTCCATTACTTTGCCAGAATTGATTTTCTTACAGTTTTGATTTTATTTTCATAATAATTGTAGCTTAAATTCCTTTAGGTACCTGTGTATGGCAAGCTTTAAGATGAATTTGTAATTGATGATTTTTATTCTACAATGTTGTTATTATTCTTTTGATCCAATTATATGTTTCAATTGTTATTTTAATTAATATTGCTAGTGTGTTAATTTGATATTTGATTTCATTCATGGAGATCAAGAGGTCCTATGTTTGAATAGATCAAGTACAATTAGAAAGAGTTGCATGCAATCCTAAAGTTAAGATGATATAAATCTTCTAGATTAGGAATAAACCTAGTACAGGAAGTCACAAATCGAAAGTAATGCAAATCTAGGTGTTTTAATTAGGAAGAAATTCCAATTAATTAGCTTAGGATTAAAAATTAATAGACTCAAGAAAGCAATTACTTCAATTTAAGAATTCTCAAGGTCCAAAAATGCAATAATGGAATTGAATAATAATTGATTGATTGTACTAGTAATTCTAGGGGGATTTAATATCCAAGTACATATTTTTGTTGGTGATATTTTATTATTTACTTGTTTGCTTTATTTGATTTTAATAGTTCGAATTTGCTTATTAGATAATAGGAAAAAGGTTAATTCCCATACCCATTGTCCCTATGAAATCGATATTTGATATTAATATATGTTATATTGTAAATTGATAGGTGCACTTGCCTACATGTCTAGGATAGTAGGTTAGACCGATATCAAGTTTTTGGCGCTATTGCTAAGGGCTAGGACATTAGGAAAACTCTTATCTTATTAATCTAATCATTACTTATTTTATTGTTTATTTTTCATTGAAATTTGTTTTCATTAATTTTTACTTAAGATTTTTCTTCATTAGTTTATGCTTAGAAAACACCGCAAAGCAAGTTAAAGATTTCAAGTTCTTGTCTAAGAGTCTGAAGACGATCAACTAATAATTATAGCCAGTGAGGAAAGGACAATGTCAAAATATTTAAGACCATCAATCACTAGGGTAGATTCAAGTGTGGTTAAGCTAGTGGTTGTGGCCAAGAACTTTAAAATCAAGCCAAATATTGTATGGATCATTCAATAATTTGTTCAATTTGATGGTTTACAATATGAGGACTTGAACACGCATATAGCAAGTTTTCTAGAAATTTGTGATACTTTCAAAATCTATATGGCCACAAACAATGTTATCAAGTTGAGGCTATTTCCCTTCTCCTAGAGAAACTAAGCAAAACAATGATTGAACTCCCTTCTTAGAGGGTTAATTACTATATGGAATTAGAAGGCTTGAAAATTCTTGGCAAGGTACTTTCCATAGGCTAAGACTGCAAAGTTAAGAAATGACATCTCTTCATATGCTCAAATGGAGTCAAAAGGATTATATGAGATATAAGAGAGATTCAAGGAACTATTGAGAAGATTTCTACATCATGGATTTCCACTGTGCATGCAAATATAGATCTTTTATGGTAGATTGAATGAGTCTACTATCCAATTAATAAACACTGTGATGGAAGGAAGTTGAACAATAAAACACCTGAGGAGGTTTAAAGTCTAATTAAGAACATGGCCATGAATGGTGATTAGTGGAGTTCCACATGGGCAGGACAAACTAGGCTAGCAAGAGTTTACAACGTTGACACTGTTACTATAGTTGCAACATAAGTAGAGGCTTTCAGTAAGAAAATTCATAGGTTATTGGTTACATAAACAACAAGTTAGTTAAACTCCCTAACAAATTTTAATGGATAGGTTGATTATGTAAGGAATGCAAACAAGCAATAGAATAAACCTCATAACAACACATATAATCATAGATGGGGAAATCACCCCAACCTCTCTTAGGGGAATCACTAGGATTTGAACAACCACATCCACCATGGGAAAAGAAGCCTAGTTTAGGGAAATTACTGGCAAGGTTTGTTAATATTATGGAACCACACTTCTAAGCGATAGAAGTGTCATTATGAAATCAAGAAGCTTGGATTCAGAATTAAGAAAATCAAATCAGTCATATTGCAAGAGTGATTTCAAAGAGGTTACAAGGAACTTTGCTTGGAAATATAGAAACAAATCTTAGAAAATATGTCAAGGTAATTACCTTAAGAAGTGGAAAGGAATTGTATTATGAACAAAAATCAAGTGATGTAGAGGTTGTGCAAGAAAGAGAAAAGTAGGCAAAAGATATTGAGAAAACTTTAAAAGTGAAGAAGTTTGTTCTTAAACTTTCTTACCTCGCACAACCTTAAGAAAGAATGCTTTAATGAGCAATACAATAAGTTTTTAGAACTTTTTAAACAACTTCACATTAATTTATCTTTTGTTAAAGCCTTATTGCAAATGTTGAAGTATGCAAAATTTTTACAGATTTAGTCTCGAAAAAAGGAAATTAGAATAGATCCTAGTAATCACTCTAAGTGAAGATTGTTCTACAATCCTACAAAATATGTTGCCAAAAAAATTAAAAGATCTAAAGAATTTTACTTTGCCTTATTTGATTGGTAACTTATTTATTAAAAAGGCTTTGGTTGATCTAGGCACTAGTATAAATTTAATGCCTTTGAATTATTTAAAACATTAAGACTAGGAGAGCCTAAACCAACTAGAATGAGTTTGCAACTTGTCGATAAGTCTATTAAATTTCCTAGAGGTGTTATTAGAGATGTGTTGATTAAGGTTGCCACTTTTATTTTTCCAATTAATTTGGTAATATTCAACATGGATGAGAATATTGAAGTGTCAACAATTCTTGGTCAACCCTTTTTAACCACTACAACACTTTTTATTAATGTAGAAGACAATAAATTAATTCTTAGAGTTGAGGATGAAAAATTAGTTTTTAAAGGTTTTGGTGCAAGTCCAACGGATTATAGCTTGTATGATTTTCTCCCTATTACAACTTCAGTCATCGCATGGAACTTGTACTAGTTGAAAGTTAAAGCTGTGACTATGATGGCTATAACCATCTGATTCCAAGACTCGAAACAAATATTTCTTAACAAATAAACATGAAAAGAGAATGAAAAATAATTTACATTGATGACCCAATCTAACCTAAAAAAACAATATAAGTAGAAATAATCAAAATTTCCATATCACAATATGACTAATTGATATGTGGTCTAGTAGCACAAGTTGACTTATTGACATGTTAATTAAAAAAAAATGATTATTCTTAACATGTGAATGATGTTATTTATACTTGCGAAAATTAAATATGAAATATAAAAAAAAAGTTACTTCTTTGATATTATATTATTTACAGTTAATTGCACATATACTTCTCTATTTCTACTCTGTTTGTTTAACTCCTCCAAATTTGAAATTATTCATTTAAATCCTCTAATCTTCAAAGGAAAAAAGGGTGTTTTATTAGCCCTTACACGATCATTTTGTTGTTGATATAAACTAAAGTTAAAATATAGTAATGTATAACTAGATATTTAAAAAAAAAAAAACAAAAAGTGGAGTTCTATTTTATTTTTGTGATATAATAGAATTTTTCATTTTATGTATTTTAGTATTGTACTTAACGATAAAGTAAAAAGATATGACTTCAAAGAACTTCTTTAATAGATTTAAGAAACTAAATGCTCATTTTCAAATATAACGATACACTCTAAGTGTATATATAGGAGATAAATCTAAGAAAATGTATTTGCAATTTATTTAAAATATGGAAGAAAAATCACACCAATTAACAATTTAAGACTTGAAAATATTTGCATGAAAAAAAAAATTGAGGGTATTACACGGCATCATATACTATAAACATGATATGAGTAAAAAAAAATAGGTGAAATAAAATGCTCATCAATGGTTTGTCTAATTATGTTCGAGTCAAAATTTTAAATAAACATAATATTAAATGACTAATTTCTTATATGACACAGATGTAATATTAGTCCACAGACTAATAAAATTAGTTAGGTTATATTAAGAATAATGAAATAATTTTACAAATTTTTACACATAGTAGGTTTATCCTTATCATAATCATTGACATGGTGGTTATATTGCACAATCTGAGAATATATGTCTTCCATTTAAGAAAAGAGAATCCTTTGCTTGTGCCAAATGAAAATTAGTCACGTCAATGTTCTTTAGATTCTATAATATACTTGGTAAACTCTAATCGTAAATTTAGATCAATACTAAGTTTTATTGTTGCATGACTGTTGTACAAAGATTAAAGTATCCAATAAGGGAAGAATGTAAACTTGTGAAGTAGAAAGAGCAAAAGTGATATATGAGATTATGACACTTGTGATGTGCTCCATAAAATTCAAAAGATTTTCCAATGAATATATTTGCTTGCAGAATATCTTACCTTACATCATTACTCGATCTCATGATCTTTTAGTCACTTTACTAAATAAGACTAAATGCATGAAAACTTAGAGCTTACCTAAAAAAACAAGGTGTGCTTGTTATTTCAATTTGACCTAACACACAGCTTCTATGGAGAATTTCCTAACAAAAACTTAGCTTAATTTTGAAAAGACAACATTTACTATATTAAGATAGGTAACATGGAGATCCTCACATCTCAACAAAATCCAATCATTTTCTTCGTCAAAACACCTAATACTTACTATAAATATTGCATGCCATGTAACAAAGGTTCTACAGGAATCTATAACTTCTTCATTACTAATAACAAAATTAGTTTCAACCAATCACTAGTTATTTGTTAACCTTTTTATACATACATGGCTCGCTTTGGCTTTTTCGCACTAGTTCTCTTCACATTGGCTATCATCATCCATCACAATCATTCTTTGGAAGCTAGGATGATACCAAGAATGGAGAAGTCAGGAGAAGCCATAATCACATATCCAAAGGAAAATCCAGTTATGAATGACATTAAAGAGAGCAACACTAGAATCATTTACTCATTATGATGGTGATGAGGTTGAGGGTAGCAAGGAAAAGAAATTAATTCACCATTTTGCTAAGATTGGTCGTATTCTTTCATGATCTGTACCAAGTCCTGGAATTGGCAACTGAAACTATGGAGATATTACTTTGGTACACCTATATGTGCATCCCATATATAGGATTATTGTTAAAATTATTTACTCTTCAAATAATAGAACTAATCAAAAGTTCTTTTGTCTATTGGGATACCAAATATGATTAAGATCAATGTTCTATTATTACTATATACATGGTTACATTACATATACGAAATTATAATTGTGAAATGATTTGCATGTACAATTAAATGTTATAAATATAACAAATCGGGTGCAAGTACAAGATGTTATTTCTAATATCTCATAATTTGCTAATTATAGTATTATTTTCCGTTTTATTTGATCATTGCAGTCATAAATTGATTATAAGTGGGGTTTGATCGCAGACTCAATACTATAGAATGAATCATACTTTGTGAGTACTAATTAATATTGTTAATTTCATAGATATATCACAATGACCTCATACAATAATGAATTAATTTCCGTTGGGTGTTACATATATTCATTCTTCTATATTAGTTTAGTTAGAGTTGACAGTCATATCAACGATTAAAAAAAAAAAAAAATCAATTGCATGGCATCCACCAAGTATGATTCATGCAATAGTATCTGCTCTTCTTTTATAAATGTGAGCTCATCCCACATAATGATTCAAACAATTCAATTTAATTTCATTATACCACTCACTCTAGTTTATTTTCATTGATTACTTTTACTGAGTAGTATTGCTCTTCTCTTATAAATATGAGCTCATCCCACAAAATGATTCAAATAATTCGATTTAAAAATGTTGTAATACAAATCACATCAATAGAATCTGATCTTCAAGGTGTCTGGGTCCATTAATTAGATTAGGCAACTAGGCAACCGTGTCAAATGGTTCTCTGGGGAAAAAGCTCACATTTGCGTGGTGAGCATAGCAGAATGCGTGCACTTAGCTCCGCCGACTGATGTTGATTCGACATGCATAAGAGCCCCTAACACGTTGGACAACGGCCAAAAATGGCTGCACTGTGCTCCTAATGTTCAGACGATGGTGCTGTTGACCATCGCAGCCATCTCAAAGGACTAAAGGTCTTTACTGTCAACTATTTCTTATCCAATTTTTTATTAATATTTTATCTATAGTTACTTGAAATATGGTCTAAAATGTTTTTTTTTCAAACATTGAAAAAGTAAATTCATTTGTTTTTTTTCTATAAAATTAAATACACTAAGTGGCAAACAAGTTCACTTTTGTAGGGATTTGGTAGCCATGAGATTTTCATCCAGTTCTTTCTAATTCTTTTTCTTTTTTTCTTTTTTTTTAAGAAATAAACTTCAAAGTGGAGTTGTTTCATTTATTTCTTCTTTTTCTGCCCGTTTTCATTTTTCACTAATTTTGTAAGATGAGTATATATATTCTTATATTTTGGTAGACATACAATAGATTGAATTGACTCCCATGATAAAAATGTTATGTAATTATTTAACTGAGCAATCCTATCTTTATACTTACTTTATACAAAGTTTCGATGAGTTTATTACTTAAATTTTAAGAACCTTATGACTTGGAAGTTTTGCAACCTTGAGATAGTATTTACATGAAGAGACAAATTGTAACGACCTAAAAATTAAAAAAAAATTATATTAACATAAGTAAAATAACAACTATTTCTAAACTAGATAGTAAGGATATCATTTCCATAATTTTGAAAGTTTAATAAAATACTAATAACAAAAATAATAATAACAAATAAAAATAAACATATATATATCCATATATATATATATATATATATATAAACATGCATGTGTAAATTATAATAAATGCACGAAAAAAAAAACCTACCACATTGTTGTCTCAACTCTTCCCTCCCACATTGGTCAAAATAGCAGCAAGATCAATCAGTCGCCTCCATCACGTCGACTGCTCCATGTCATGTCATTGTCTGTGCTGTCCCTCATCCCCTACTTCTTCTTTCTTCCCTTTCTTCTTTTGGTCGCATCTTCCCTTCCTCGCTATCTCCCATCACGGCCCTGCTTCTTCGTTTCCCTTCTCCTTCTTGTCCTTCCTTCTACCCTTCTTCTCATCTCCCCTGGAGCACGACGAAATTCCCTCTCCCCCTACACGACCTCACCATCTCGAACCCTTTCATTCCTAGTCTCTTTTCTCCCCATGAAGTCCTTCCCGTATTCTTCCATCTTTTTTTTTTCTCTCTTCTCCTTGTTCGGTGAGGCAATCATCCAAAACTCCAGGTGAGAGTTCCAGCAACATCTTAGTTCCGGTAGACTGGGAAGGAGAGTGTTCAGTAATGTCCGGTGTCTAAGAAGAAGGGGAAGTTCTGAAGTTTTGAAAACCTTCCAAATGCAACAAAGGACAAAGAAATGGAGGAACCCACTACAGTCTCAACCGAACCTAAACCCACAATGATACTCTTCGCTGTTGAGTCTGATGAGTCACCCAAAGGAGTCCGCACCATGAAGGAGTGAAAAGGGAACAAAGTGCAAAGGGAAAGCTTTATCCGAAAAGAGAGGCTAAGAGATTCCATGGTCGCATCTTCCACTTCCGATGAAACTCAAATTCTGGTCTCTCCCATGTTCCTAATCATCCTAGACACATGTCTAATTGTGGAGGAATTGGCTTTTCTCAAGTCAGCTTTGCTCCAAGCAGCCTCTTTAGTCCCCAAGGATTCGCTTATAGGATATTGGCATAGGAATAGAAGAGGCTGGGAAGGGCATGGACATCAACACATGGTGTTTGGGCCTAACCTATGATCAAAGCACCCACCTCGGTTGCTAGGACAACGGCCATCCACACGATACAAGCATGCTACTGTTTTTGTTGATGAGAAACTTTACATAATCGATGGGAGCCATAATGGTCGATGCTTATCTGATGTTCAGGTCATGTTGTAGTCCAAAACTAAACAAACTACTACTCATTGGTGGTCATTCTAAACACACTTCACACAGCATCCAAGTGAGGTTCATCAATCGGAAATTGCAATGTCATGGCTTCGTTGAGACCTTTGGAAATATACATGTAGCATGTAGAGGACATTCAGCCACTATGGTTGGTCCTAAATGGATAATTTTAGGTGGTGAGGATAGGAGAAGAAAAATGGTCGATGATGTTCATCTTCTAGATTTAAAGACAACAACTTGGGAAGTTGTTGAGGCAACACACCTCCAACTCCCAGATTTGACCATGTAGAAATTGTGCATGGTAACCGTTACCTTCTAGCTTTTGGTGAATGCTCGCACTCAATTTTTTTTAATGATCTTTATATATTAGACTTGTAGACTTAGGAATGGTTCCAACTTAAGATTCAAGTTGATGAAATTACACCTCGAGTAGGCCATGTTAGTGTTGCCATTAGAGAGAATCAGTTGCTTAGATACTTTTGTCTTAAATATGTCAAAATTAATCTGGTCAAAGTTGGCATCTGTTAGCAAAAGAGATCCACTTGCTAGTGAAGGACTTAGCATTTGCTCCACAATCATTGTGGGGGAGGAGTATTTGGTGGCTACAATGGCAAATATCAAAATGAGAGAAATGTAATAGGAGGTATGCCTCTATCACGCCTCAAAAGAGGGCTTAGAAGTCTCCACTAAAACCATCATGGCACGTGTGCACCCGTTACATGATGATGTCTTACGTGTCAGAGATCGTAAGACTCTAAATAAATAATTGCATTTACAACTAATCATAATACATATAATTGGATAATAAAATACAACTATAGATCCCGTACTCCACGGTCAACCATGATCATAGAGAATTGGTATCCCCTACCAATCAGTAAAATAGGATAAACCCTAAGTTTCTCAATTTCAAATTCTATTCACATAGGGGTCCTAACATTTTATCTAAGTAAATTTATCCTTTACAAATCTTACTTTGTTGTTTTGGTTTTCCAAAACACTTAACACTTCACATCTTATCTCATCCCATGCTTTCATAATCACTACCTGCAAAAGAGTCTGTGAGGGGGTGAGCACACTATGGCTTAGTGAATGGGATAGTAATACTTTCAATGCTTTGTACACATAAGAAAATTACAATTCAAGTTATCAAACATATGCTATGCACGAGCAACCATATGAATGCAGCATCTCATGTAGTCTTCCGATAACTGATGTGAAGTCTAGGGTTTATGTCCCCCTTTACCTTGCGTTGGGAATTCCGAAGCCACCATTAGTGCCCAGGTCATTACCTAGTTTGTTTATCTTATCACCTCATTAATTATGATATTTTCTTAACTCAACAGTGAATGCTCCTACACCTCTCTGCACTAGACTAAGCAAAACCCTCAAGGACAAGCCGGACTTGAAACCGTCAAGGTGCAACAATCCCCTAATCACTTAGTTCGCACTTGGCGGAACAGTGATCCTCTTGATCACTTCTGACACATCCTATGATAGTGATGGCCTTTAATCTCATGCAATGTCTCGTGAAAATGCATGTCAAGTTTTAATCTTGTCCACTTCCTACTTTAATTGATTAATTTAAAGTGATCTAACAACATATATAATCAAAATCAATTCCCAATCATACCATAGAAGTAAACATCAAACATTCCATTTCACACTCATCACAACAAACACATGTTATGTCTTTCTTATCACTTAAGACAGACTTTGAACCCAAACCCCGTGAACATAGACTTATCTAGTCTTACAATAGATTAAATTATCTTGGCACCTCTCTATGGCATTTCTTTTAAATGTCAAACCGCTCGGGTTGACTTACAATCACCATATCTGACACCTCTGTATCATTTGTCTTACATGTCCAACAAACCACTAGGGGTTGATTTACAATCATCATCTCTAACACCTCTATGCCATCGCACTTCTCAAGTGCTCTATCATTTTCACTTCCGAGAGCCAATAAGGTCATCTCGTATTTTCTTTTTTGATGTCCTCAAGACATTTGTATATAATATATATGTATATATAGATAAACATGTATATGTTCGTGACGCATCCTTACTTAAAGATAATTTACTCGACACTTTCCCTTATGAACTTAAGAGGGTAAGAAAACAGGACTGTTGAGTTGTAAAAATCAAAGTTGCACTCATGATTTGGTATGGTTATGTTCATGAGTATATTTCTTAGATATAATAAGAAATAAGTTTGTTTAAGTATATGTATACACATTTAGGAACCAACTTTGACATGTATACATAATGATACCTATACACCCTATTCCAACTAAGCATACCTACTCGGTAGCTATAGAAGGAAAAGCTAAGTTTCTATATTTTGGTTTGATTTAGAAGAGAACAATTTGTAAAACATGGGTTAGGCTTATGGTTATAGCACTAGCGATATGGTGCTAGGTGCTATCATTAAGGTAATGACACCTATATCCTTAGACCATTCATTCCTCTACACTCTTCACGACTTCTTTCTTAACTCATTATTCCCCACTGCATAACTCAACTCAACAACAAACATATCAAATAGCAACACAATAAATAGTAAATTCAAATGCATAATATTCAACATTCAACATAACATAGTAGCATATCATTAAGTTTCCCACTCACTTGTTTAGGGTTGTCATAGTCCTAGCCGGAGTCGAGCGATTCCAGCGGGTAACCTCTTGGCATTCCTCTTGAAATCAGTGTCCTTCTACAATGCTTCCTCAACCAGCCATAGAAGTTCGTATTTACACCTGACTTTGGTAGTCTTCTAGCACCTGGTATGTGTACTCTACTCCTCTTGTGTTTGATGGTAAAGCATGAAGTTTCCTTAAGGAACTTTGGGTGAACAAGATTTGAATGTTGAACTCCTTACAAATCTATGCTTCCAATACCCTAAGTTGCTATGATTGACTGTCTGCTTTCCTTATGTAGAAGTCGAGCAATGGAATGTCTTGGACTTGCCAAATTTGGAATTCCTTCTTCCGCATATGTAAGATACCCTTGGAAAGGACAACTAAAGATCTTGCATTTGGGTATTTGGCCAAAAATGATCTTTCCCAACATCCTTAGAACATTCCATTGTGAAATCCATTTCATTCCAAATATTCCCCAGGCCATCATCTTAGATGTTACTTGAATCATTCCCTTCACCATCTACACCATCATAGAAACTTCTCTTGTCCATGAAGTATCTTTGAACCTTTCATTTATCCAATTGTCTCTAATATCTTCCTATGAATTATCGCTTCTATTACCATACATACACCAACCTTTCCCACACATCACATACACATATTCTTATCCATATACATACACACTTCACACACCACACATGCACCTATACTTACATACACACAACCATATCATACACCAAATTGCACATACTGACAACTGCATGTTATTATCCTCTTTTCTCCTCAAGTCCACATACACACACCACTAGTGCATACATACACACATACTCCTTTCACCTTCTACACCACTATCACGCACACATACACACATACCCTACATATACTTCACACTACCAATACATACTTGCCCACATACTCTACACGCATTACATAGCTCCTATATCCCTACTCACATACCCACACCATACATCATCTCATACACTTACTCACATACTCCATATACACCTTACACCATCAATACACATACCCACATACTTTGCACACACCACATTCACCTTCCATACCCATACATACATGTTCACACTCCACACATTGTCTCATACTCAAACATACATATCCCATATACATCCTCCCCAACTTCTATATTTACGCACACACATGTCTATACACCCTACACTCTTTCACATACATACATACACACCCACACACACTACTCCTTCCTTATACATATATACATACCCACACACTACATGTCTTCCATACATACACACACAAACTGCACCTACCACACATCGTCCATATGCATATACCCCCCTTTCACACACACCACATATCATCCTACACACACATACAACACACACTACACCACCCATATACACACACATGCCGCATACTCTACACCTTCCATAGTCCTACACACATACTCCACACATCCCACACCTTCAATATACATACATACCTTCTCGCACACATCACATATCATCACCAACACATACACATCCTTACATACACCACATACCTTCAACCACACATACACATATCCTTACATACACTACATACCATCACTTACACTTACATACACCCCTATACACACCTTGCACTATCATCCACATATACACACATCTCCATATAAATCACACCCATCTTCACGTACACTACACACCTTTATTCACACACATACTTGCACACACTTCATTCCCGCACACACACACACACATCCTTCATTTACACACACACCTCCCGTTCACCCTACATCTCCTCATATACATACACACACATCTTCAAATACATTATGCCTACCTCCCATATCCACACACACTTACATACATACCATCTCTTACTCATACATACATATTCCACCCACACCATACTCTCCTATACTTATACACACATTCTTGCATGCATCACGCCATCACTCCTACATACACGCACCTATATCTTCCTACATTCCGCACACCACCACACATACTCACATACACACCCTTACACCTTGTACACTTTCTCCTACACATACACACATTCTTTTCACACACCATCGTCTACCATAGACACCCATCTCCCCATACACCACACACCTCCATTCGCACATACACACACAAACATTCCCCTACATCCACGCACCGCCACACATTCTCACATACATACATTCTCACACATACGACACCTTCACCCGCACACACACATCCTCACACACCATTCTTTACCTACACCCACACATCCTCACACACCTTGCTCTTTCTCCCCATTCACATACACACACACGGTTGCAACAGGACGGCTCCTCCACCTCATGTACACATAAAAACATTGCGGCACCTCGTAACCTTCCCTCCTCTGTTGGTCCGTCATCCACCAACACCGAAGACTAACCCATCATGGAGGCTTGGACGTTGCTGTCTTCGTTATCGTCAATGTAGGTGTCGTTGCTACTGCTATTTTTGTGGACGTTACCATTGTTGCTATTGTTGTTGTCATTATGGTTGTGGTGGCTACCACTGTTGGAGTCGTCGTTGCTGTGGTCAAGGTCTTCGTGGCTGCTGTTGCCTCTGCCGTCGTCATCACGGTTGTTGTCGCTATTAAGGTCATGGCTGTTGTCATCATGGTCATCATGGTTGCTGTTAGGATCGTGGTTGCTGCTTTTCTCATTGTCGGAGTCGCTTTTGTTACTGTCCTCTTCGTCATCGTCACTGTCATCGGCAAAGCTAGCAACAACAAAGAGGGGAAATGCGAGAGTTTAGGGATAGAGGGGGGTCGATGGAATGTAGGTGAGGATAGTGGTAAAGTGGTGGAGAGAGTTGTCGTTTTGGTAGTCGAAGAGAAGTGGAGGGTTTAGGTGCCGATGTGGTGATGATGGAGAGGTGGCGGTTAGGAGTTAGAGTCTTCCTATGGTAAGGTTGCAAGGTTGAAACTTTAGTTTTGGTTTAGAGGTGAAGGGTTTAGGGGAGGAAGCAATGATCCGGGGAGAAGGAAGGGAAAAATTGGGGGAAATGAGAGAGAAGGAACAGAGTTCTAGATAGGGGTTTCTCCGGGTAGAAGGAAGATAAGAAGGAGGAGAAGAAGAAAGGGAAGAAAGAAAGAGAAAAAAGAAAATTGAAAAGGGAAGAAGGGAATGACATAGCGGGGCTAAGACCGGGAGGAGGCAGTGGGCAACCAAAGGAGAAAGAGAGAGAGAGAAAAAAAAAAGAAAGAAAAGAAAAGAAAGAGAAAAAAAAGAAAATAAAATCATGATTCGAATAAATATAAAGAATTATCTATGTACGGGTTCGTTTAGTATACATATTAGTATCTAAATAAATTATGACACTCTATACGAAATTTTATGTCTAGGCTAATTTGATTATTCTTGACATAAATATTTACTCAAAATTTTCATTTGAAATTCCTAAACCTATAGTTTCAATTAATTTCATTATTTAACCAAATATTATTTGAAAATTATGTTGCATATAATTTATTATTCTATTTATTGTCTTTAATGGTTTATATAATTTTTTGAAAATTTTCAGACTTCATAGCCTCTAAGCTCGTGCCTAACACTTCTAGTAGACTTATTTAGCAACCACTGAGGTGGTGGGGTTAATGACATAGGAAGATTTCGATGGTGTCAAAACTACCACTACCGAAGCCTTTAATGAAATATTAAGGTAAAGGAATGGAAAGGAAGAAGTGAAAGAAGAGAAGCTAATACAGGGAAGTAGGAGTCATCTGTTTTTGCGGGAATGAAAGATGGAAGGCGAAGGAAAGATTAGAAATACATATATACATAGACGTGGGGTGGAGAAGCTAGATGTAAGCTAGAAAAGAGAGAAGAGAAACGAGAAAAAGAAATAGGAAAGTGGAGAAGCCCAAGGAATGAAGGGAATTTAGTGAGGAAACAATGGGAAATGTTACATGTAAGGGGAGCTAAGAGGAAGAAGTGAATAAGGAGAAAAGGAGAAGAAAAGTTGGAAGATGGAGAAAGCGAGAATTGAAGATGCAAAAGGGTAAGAAAAAGAGAAGAAAAGCTGGAAGATGAAGTCAAGAGGGTATTGATCATGTGTATACGTATAGGTGAAACTTATGTATACGTGTGTATATGACGTTATTATGACGGAGGTGGGCATATGTGTATGTAAAGGATGGCCAGTGTATGTGTAGTGATGGAAGCATGTGTGGGGATGGAGACCAGTAGAGAGGATAGAAAGCCTTGTTAGTAGAGATGTTAACAAAGGAGAGAAGAAAGAAGGTGATACAAAACCTTTAGTGAATTGCTAATCCTACAGCTTGTCCTACAAGTAGTTCGTTAAAAGATATTAAAGACAAATTGATAAACGAAAGGTTCAAAGTATCACACCTTGAAAGGGGGCCTAGAAGTCTCCACTAAAATCATTATGGCACGTATACACCCATTACCTGAAAATTGTCTTATGAACCAGAGATTGTAAGACTCTAAGCAAATAATTACATTTATGACTCATCATAGTACATATAATTAGATAATAAAATATAATTATGGATCTCGTATCCCGCAGTCAACCATGATCGCAGAGAATCGGTATCCCCTACTAACTAGTAAAATGGAATAAATCTTAAGTTTCATAACTTCAAATCGTATTTATATAGGGGTCTTAACATTTCATCTAAATAATCTATCCTTTAGAATTCTTACTTCGTCATTTTGGTCTTCCAAAAACTCTTGACACTTCACATCTTATCACATCCTGAGCTTTCATAATCACCACTTGCAAAAGGGTCTATGGAGGGGTGAGCACACTACGACTCAGTGAATGGGATGGAAACACTTTCAATGCTACATACACACAAGCAATTTCAAATCAAGTTATCAAAACATATGCTATACATGAACAACCATATAAATGCAGCATCTCACGTGGTCTTCTAGTAACCGACGTGAAGTCTAGGGTTTATGCCCCCCTTAACCTTGGGTTGGAGATTTCAAAGCCACCATTAGTTCCCAGGTCTTACTCACATCTTCATTACTCTTATCATATATTTAAGTTGTTTCTTAGCTTTAATGTTTTAGGCCCAGGTGCCTTAATACACCGAGCATTACACCCTCAAGAGACAAGCTGGACTTAGAACCATTAAGGCACTACAATCCCCTAATCACTTAGTTCGCACTTAGCAGAACAATAATCCTCTTATCACTTCCAGTGTGTCCTATAGCAGTGATGGCCTTCAAACTCATGCAATGTCTTCTTTAATTAATTGATTCGAAGTAACCAATCAACATATATAATCATAACCAACTATCATTCAAGGTAATGAAGTAACTACCAAGAATAGTTCATAGGGACCCAGTAAAGTCCCATGATAATCCATGAAAACTCATTTCCACACGTACCATAACAAACAAGATCATGCATTTCACATCACCGAATAAACACAAAACCCAGACCAAGCGGATAGGAGCAATCCAGCTATACATCGGGTTTTAGTTGACTTGACACCTCTATGCTAATTTTCTTAAACATCAAATTAACCACTCGGGATTGATTTACGATTATTATTCCTTAACACCTTTATGTCATTGCACTTCTCAAGTGCTCTGTTTTTACAGTTTTGAGAGCCAACAAGGTCATCTTGTATATTCCTTTCAGGTCCTCAATACACTTATGTATAATATATATACATAGGTTTATAAACGTAGTTTCACCTAAAGGACAATTATGCTAGGCACCTCCCCTCACTCACTTAAGAGGGCAAGAAAATAGAATGGTTAAGTTGAAAAATCAAAGTTACACTCATGATTTGTATGGTTATATTCATGAGTGCATTCTATAGGAATAATAGGAAAATAAGTTTGCCTAAGCATAAGTACATATTCAGAAGTAAACTTTGATATGTATACATAATGATATTTATATATCCTATTCCAGCTATGCACACCTACTTAGTAGCTATAGAAGGAAAAGTTAGGTTTCTATATTTTTCATTTAGTTTGAAGAAAACAATTTTGAATCATGGGTTAGGCCGATAGTAATAGCACTAGCAATATGGTGCTAAGTGCTATCGTTAAGGTAATGACATCTAAACCCTCAGAGCATTCTATCATCTACATTCTTTACACAATATTCATCTTTAACCTATCTAACTACCAATTTCTTTATAACTTATTTCCTAAACTCATTCAACCCCACTATATAACTCAAACTTAACAAAAATCACATTCATTTGCAACTATAACAAACCAACAATTTCACATAACATATCAACATACAACACAGCATTATAGCATATCATTAAGTTTCTCACTCAACTATTTAAGGTCGTCATAGTCCTAGCCAGAGTCGAGCAATTCCAGCAAGTAATCCCTTTACTTCCCTCTTAGAATCAATGTCCTTCTACAATGCTTCCTCAACCAAACCATAGAAGGCAACATCTCCACTTGACCTTGGTAGTTTCCTAGCGCCTGATATGTATACTCTACTCATCTTATATTTGATGGCAAGGTGTGAAGTCTCCTCCTTAAGGAACTTTGGGCGAACAAGAGTTGAAACATTGAACACTTCTTCAACGTGATTTCTATACAAGGTTCTAGAAGGAACGACCTTCCTATGAATCATCGCTTCCAACACCCCAAGTTGCTGTAATTGATTGTTTGCTTTCCTTATGTAGAAGTCGAGCAATGAAACGTCTTTGACCGGCTAAATTTGGAATTCCTTCTTCCATGTATGTAAGATACCCTTAGAAAAGACAACTAAAGGTCTTGCATTAGGGTATTTGGCTAAGAATGATCTTCCTCAACATCCTTTGAGCATTCCATTGCAAAATTCATTTCATTCTAAATATCCCCCAAGCCATCATCTTAGACATTGCTCGAATCATTCCCTTCACCATCTACACCAACATAAACACCTCTCCTTTACATGAAGTATCTTTGAACCTTTCATTTATCACCTTCTTTCTTCTCTCCTTTGTTGACATCTCTACCTATAGGGTTTCCCGTCCTTTCCACTGGTTTTCATCCTCACTCACGCTTCCATTACCATACATACATCAACCATTCCCACACACTGCGTACACGCCAACATACTCTTATCCATGTGCATACACACTCTACACACACCACGCACGCACCTACACATACATACATACAATCATACCCTACACCTAGTTACATGCACACACCACTGCACTTTGCTATCCTCTTTTCTCCTCAAGTCCACATGCACACACACACACCACTAGTGCACAGATACGCATATACTCCACACACATCCCACACCACCGACATACACATATGCACATACTCCACTTACATCTCACACCACCAATACGTATATACCCTTATACTCTGCATACACCACATTCCCCTTCCATACACATACACATACCTACATATACCACACTCACCTTCTATATCCTCACACATATATCCACACACAACACACCATTTCATACACATACACACATACCTACACACACCACTCCTTCTATATATATACACCCATTCTCGCACACACCACACATCATCCCTATACATACACACATACCCTCACATACTATTCACCTTCCATACGCATATATACATACTCCACACATCACATTCCTTCCATCTACGTACACTCACCCTCACAAACCATACACCATCCATATACACACACATATCGCGCACAGCACACGACATCACATACATACATATACCGCACACACCACACGGCATCACATACACACACATACACACACACACACATCTTTGCACATCCCACACCTTCCATATGCATATACACATACCTTCACACACCTCCATTTAAATTTAATTTCCCATTCTTTTCCTTCTTCTCTTGCTGACTCCTTTTTCCTCTTCCTTTTTCTTCTCTTCCCTTCTCTTCTCTTCCATACTGGCCTTCCCTCTTCCTCTTTTCCCTCTTCTTTTCTTCCCTTTTCTTTCTCCTTTCTCTCCTTTCCCACTGCAACTGCTTGTTGCTACTGTTGGATCGTTATCGTCATTACTACCGTTCTCCCTCGCAAACATACCCACATCTCGCAGCTTCCCCCTCCTTCACACACACCTTCATGCCCACATCAAAGCAAGGGACTACGCTTAGCAATGGCCCTCACGGATTTCTTCTCAAACGCTGCTTGTTGTTGTTGCTATCCATTATGGTCGTCATTGTTGTCGTCGCCTTGTCGTTGCTGTTTTTGTTATAGCCATTATAGTTGTTGTTCTCCTCTCTGGGTACATACACACGCATATAGCCACACACCATGCACCTCCTTTAGCACTCACCAACTGGAGCGACCATGGCCGCTTCATTACGGTTGTTGTTGTCGTCGTTGTTGCAAACGTGGTTGCCATCGTTGTATGGCCGTTATGGTTGCTATCGTTGTAGTTGCCGTTTAGGTCATTGTCGTCTTCTCCAGGTTGTTCGTTGTTACCTCTATCGTCGGGAAAGGAGGCGAGATAGAAATGTCGCCAAAGTTGTTGTCTTCGTTGTTGCTATCCTTAATGCTGTGTCGTCGCTATTGTTGTTATGGCCGCTGCTACTGCTATGGTCAGGGTGAAGGTTAGGCAATGCGAATTAGAGCTGTTAAAGGAGACACAGCTCGAACGGGAAGAAGAAGAGAGGAAGAAGAAAGGAAGAAGAAGAACAAGAAAAGAAAAGAAAGGGAAGGACGGTGGGAGGTAGGATGGGATGGGATGCCTTTGCTGCCATACGGCTACCGCCTGTTGCGTTTGACATCATGATGGATGGATGGGACAATGGTAGGCCTTTTGGATTTTTTTTTTTAATTACAGCTGTGTATATATATATTTATATTATTATTATATTTTGTATTATAATGTCCCTCTTTTATTATTATGCACACATACGAGAATATCTTTAAATTTTATATTTTTAGCATTTTATTATGAAAGCTTGTGTCTAGGTTAATTGGATTATTTTGAACATAAGTATTTACTCTAAATTTTTATTTAAAATTCCTAGGTCTATAATTTAAATTAATTTCATTATTTAACCTAATATTTTTTAAAATTTGTGTTTCGGAGAATTTCATTCTTTTAATTTAATTTACCTGAACTAGAGTTGAGATTTACGACTATTTTTGTTTATCCGTTTATATCTATATTTGGATATTTTTCGATCACTTTGCTTCCTAATTTATTCGGTAATATATTTCATATAATTCACTTTGTTATGTTCGTTATCTTCTTTTCTTTGTAAAGGTTGTTCTTTCTAATTGATTTATTTTTAAAAGCTATTATTATCGCAAATTATTAAGATAATATTTATGTGTCGCAATGTTTAAATTTTTTTTGTACATTTCTCAAAGTTTTTAATATAGCGAGATTGTCTCTCTCGCTACCTTGACCTAGAAGTATTTATTATTTTATTTATTTTCTTAAATTTTCATATAGTTTTTCAAAATTTTCAGGACTTTACATAAAGTTGCTTCATGTAAAGGAGAGGAGAATTTGGGAAATTCTAAAAAGGAGAATAATAAGGGAAAAGAGAGAAGAAGGAATGAAATGGTGAAGCCGAGGAGGAAAAAGGGAATTTCATGAAGAAAGCAAGTTTGTTTATGTGTGAAATTGAATAGGAAAAAGAGGTTTCATCAATGTAGTAACGGTTGCTCAAGTAGCTTGATCAAGTAATCAAGTTATAAAAAGGAAGTCTTAGGAGTGCGTGCTTGCAGTCGGTAAAATGATTGTGTATGTGAGTGTGGGAAAAGGCATTGGGGAGTTTGAGAAGAGATAGGAGTTAACGAGAGATCGAGAAATCCAATAAAAATTGCGTGGAGTCGTTGTAGCTAATCCGTTGATACTACGTTTGATGAAGAGGCCACACGTCGGAATCACTTAATGACAATTAGGACTACGACGACTATAAACAGGTGAGTGGGAAACTTAATGATATGCTATAATGTTGTGATTGGTTTGATATGTTGTGTTGAATCTTGGTATATTACATATGTGTCTTTCCTTGTTTGTTTATGATTGCAATTGAGGTGATTTTATTATTTCCTTAATAGATAATAGGGTAAAGAAGTTGGAAAGGAAGTCATATGAAGAAACTAGTAATTATGTAAATTATGGATAAATATGAGTGTAACGATATAAAAATTAGAATGGGCTATGGGTGGATAACACTTTGCCCTAGTTTGCTAATGCTATCACTATGGATTTAATAACCAAATTTAGATTTGTTTTCTTAAACTAAACTAATACATGTAAACCTAACTTTTTCTTTATATATTTGTATAATTAGTGTTTACGCATAGACGTATGGAATAAACTATGTGTCATTATGTACATGTATAAGGATCTAATTTTAAATGCATATATATATGCTTGGATGAACGATTTCCCTACTATATCTATATAGGTTACATTCATACCTATGATTATACAATCATAAATGAAAGTCTTTATTTTTCAATGCAATGATTTTATCCTCTTACATCTCTTGAGTATACGAGGAAAAACATTTAACAAATTTATTCTTTAGTTAAAAATATGTTTATAAATCTATATATATACACACACACAATATATATATATATATATATATATATTTGTATGCATAGGTATTTGAGTACTTAGAAGAGATATATATATATATATGTGGCTACCCTATTTGACTTTTGAATGCGAAAATGAAGTGTAGTGGATTTTGCTTGTGGGATTGATTGGATTCCTATTACTTGTCCTTAGAATTGTACTCTTAAATGCTTGATAGTTATCTTATTTTATTTTACCTTATCGCCTTGAACATGGATTGGCTTGTGATTTTATATTGTTTGATCATCTTGAACCAATTAATTAAAGGATTGGACTCAAATAAAACTGGACATGCATTACATGAGACATTGCATGAAATTGAAGATCATCACTGCTACAGGACATGCCGGAAGTGATCAAAGGATCACCGTTCTGCTAAGTGTGAGCTAAGTGATTAGGAGACTATCGTGCCTCGATAATTTCAAGTCCGACCTGTCTCTTAAGGGTGTGTAAATGCTCGGTGTAGAGAGGCACTTGAGCCTAGATCACTAAAGCTAAGGTACATTTATAAATAAGTGATAAGAGTAATGAGATTGTGTGTACAACCCAGGCACTAATGGTGGCTTCGAAATCCCTAACCCAAGGTTAAGGGGGTGTAAACCCTAAACTTCACGTCGATTACTAGAAGATCGCTTGAGATGTTGCATTCATATGGTTGTTCATGCATAGCATATGATCTGATAACTTGATTTGAGATTGCTTATGTGTGTATAGCATTGAGAGCATTATACTCTCATTCACTGAGTCGTAGTGTGCTCACCCCTCCATAGTTCATTTTGCAAGTAAAGATTATGAAAGCTTGGGATGGGATAAGATGTGAAGTGTCGAGAGTTTTTGGAAGCTAAGAACGATAAAGTAAGAATTGTGAATGTTAGACTATTTAGATGAAATGTTACTTTTACGACTATGATGTAAAATTTGAATCTATGAGACTTAAGGTTTTATTCCATTTACTAATTGGTAGGGGATTCCGACTCTCTACAATCTTTGTTGACCGTAGGACATAGAATTCATAATTATATTTTTATGATATGATTATATATAATATGATTAGTCATAAATGTAATTGATTATTTAGAGTCTTACGATCTCTGACTTGTAAGACAGTTATCATGTAATGGGTGTACACGTGCCATGAAAATTTTAGTGGAAACTTCCAAGCCCCTTTTGGGGCGTAACACAAATGAAAATCACTAGTTAAATTTCAAATATTTTTTTTCAATTTTATACTCAAAGATTTTTTTTTCTTTTTAATTAAATACATTCAAAATTTGAAATTGTTAAATATCATGTCAATCACACCTCTTGCTTAACCTCTTCAGCAAAGGAGTACTAGCATGACATCTTTCTAACCATAATGGAGGATATTAAACCAAAAGGCCTACAATTAATTTTGATAAGACAAAACCAAACTTTAAATTAATTAATAAACATGTATTTTTTAAAATTAACTAAATTGGCTCAATGAATTTTGAAAACATAAATTTGTGAAGTGTTTTTAAAGTGTATTTACAAAAAAAAAAAATGTTGTCCCAATCGAACAATAACAAAGAACTCTCTCAATTTAAGTCAAAACTAAAACATTTGAAGGGAGGGACATCATTCAAATGGCTAATTGAGCCATTCAAATGAAGTCACTCAAAAGCAGTTGAGAAGTTGTTAGACAGACTCCATTCAAAAAGGCCCTATAAGGCATTTTATTGAAGTACAACAAAAAGGGCCTTTAAAGCCTTTTGTAAGGCTATTCAAATTAGGTTTCAAGTTGTTTGAATAAGTCTCACATTTGAAGAGTCCTTAAGAAAATTCAAGGATTTCATTGTAATAGCCTTCATCATGTTCCAACAGATAACTAAATTTAGAAGGGCATTTGAGTGATATTAGAAGGTATTCTAATGATTTATTCAAAATTTGGCCACTGGACTCTTCTTAATGTTATTTGATGCATCCTGCAATGATCTATTGAGAAGATTTCTCAAAGCCTATAAATATACCTCTAAGAGTAGTTACTAAGCAATTAATTATGATCTAACAACTACCAACAATTTATTCTCATTCTCAATGTTAATTTGTTTTCTTATTTATTCATATTACAAATTTATGGGGAGAGAAACGTCTAATGCTAGAGTAAGCTTTTTTTTTATTATTATTTTGAAAGTATTGGAGTTGTGTTCATTTATGAGTGAAGAACTTATAGATCTAATCGTTCATTTCATAACTATAATTATATTAGCAAAATTAATAAAAGTGTTTAGAGCTTATAATTTTCAATAATTGACTATGAGGACATCATACAGGAGTCAAGGTGGTTGACTTTGATTCAGTTTATCCCTCCATTCAATCAAATTGTGTAACATTATCCATTTATATATCTGCATTCTAAATTTTCTACAGCAATTACTTATTTTGTTTGCAATTTAATAGTGGAAGCATGCACTAGCATTATTTTAGAGGTTCAGATTGAGAACTATTCATGCAACAAAAGATTGTTAAATGTATCTTGGTATCACTTATACAATGAAAGAATTATTTAATTTCATGTAAAACATATAATTTACATTTAAAATAGTTTGGTTTGACTTTGTTTAGTTTAATTTACTCTTCTAAATAGAATAGTAAAAGGTTAACTTAGCATAATTTGAAAATGTTTCTAAATGGTATTATGGATGGCTCAATTCAATTTATTATTTATGTGGAGCCTAAAATCTAGTTTATATTTCCTTATCCGATTTACATTAAACCCTATGCTCATTTAATGTAAATCCTCTACTATGATTAAGAAAATTTGATTTATTTTATTTTAATTGGAGAAAAAAGAGTTGCCACCCGATCTAGATCGAGAAAATGCTAAATTAAGACTATCCTTTTGAAACCTTGTGGTTGCCATTTTAACTTCAAGTTTAAATTTATTTTCTGAACAAAGAAGGAAAGAAAAAAATATTTATTTACCATTATGGTTATCCCATAAGTGCCTACATATATGATATTTGGGATTAGATCTATTGAAGTTCACATAATCTCACTCTTAAGTTGTTATTTTACTTATTTTATATCTTACAAAACTATTATTACTATTTTTATTTTATTTCATTTATTACTTTTATTATTCACTTATTTATTTTAAAAATAGATATCTAGGGAGGAGGATTGGAAAAATATTTCTTTATAACCAAACTAAAAAAAATGACCCTTTTGTTTTTCTTTCCCTTTTTTTTTAATTAAGTTTAAGGAGCATAATTTTACAAAAAGAAAACTTTTAGGGAAAGGCTTGAAAACTATTTACTTACAACTTGACTTAAAAAACTATTATATTTGCCGATATATTTCAAAGGGAAATAAATAAATAAAATGTACACAACCAAAATAGCAAACTCACCTACACTTCGGACTCGAGTTGGATTTGGATAAAAATTGAGTTGAATTGTAGCAACCTAATGCTTAGTGTGCAACTTACTATGGTGGTTATCTAAAGTAGAAGAAGCAATGGTAGGGTCTTTTAAAGGTTATCAGTCTGATCTGTGTTGGTGTTATATGAGTAGGTCATTGATAGAGATCTTGTTAGAAGGGTAGTCAGTAGTGAAAGTCTTAGATAATGTTGATTTCAATGCTTTATTGGGTGGTTTTGAGTGGCTTGAAGTGGTAGATGGGGTTTTGAAGGTAGTAGGAACTCTATATATACTCAATTTTGTGCTTGATGTAATGGAAGAGCTTTGTTGAGCTAGAGAGAGAAATTGAAAGCCTAAGCCTTGTTTGAAGTTTGTAGGAGGAAAAATGAGTGAAATGAGGGCTATTTATACTTTTATAGCTCGATTTGAAGATGGGAAATATCAACTTGCCATGAATTCAAGAATTTTTCAAGCTAGGAAACAATGGGGAATATTCTTATACTCATTTGGATTATGGGAAAAAAATTATTACACAGGGTTCTTGAGTATCTAATCTTACATAACAATGATCTAGGAGGCCTCGATTTTAGCCAAATTGAGCTAGATGTGTAAGAGATACATCTACACAAGTTGATTTTTTTCCAATTTTCCACTCTAAATTTAGCCAAGTAATTAAGCATGTTTTGATTGATTTTTGGCTTAGATATACAATAAATGCAGAGGAGGAACACAAAGGAGGAAGATGATGAATAATGCTTAACCAATAGGTGATTGACATGTGTTAAGGGGAAGAGAGTCAAATTAAAATGGTGCTAATGTGCCTACTAGAGTTTGAATCAATGACATAAGGTCCTCACACATGTGATCTTACTAGTTTAGTTGGTCATTTGCTCATGATATTTATGGCCATTTAGTTAAATTTGTCCTTTATGCTAACTTGGATCGATTTTATGCACCAAGTTTGGTACAGGCCAAAATTAGACCCCATTCAATTGGTTTTCTATAAATTAAAAATCCTATAGTTTACCTTATATCATGACTAGCCCATGATTCGACCCTAACAAGCCCTATCATGTGGTAAATAATTGATCAAGAACCTAGGAATACAATGAATGTAAGGTGATAGGAATGAAAAGTGGGGATATTATATCATCATTATAATAGGTCCAAGTGAATAGGTTAACCTTAAGAGTATAGGTTATACCATGGAGAATAAGCTTACTCAACAAACAAGTTTTTCCAGGATGAATAGGAATAAAATGACTGTAGGAATGGACCTAAGGTCCTACATCTAGTTAAAACAAATGTCTATGGAATCTTATGTATATCTTGATATATAGCTTAAAGCCTGGAGATGTAATATTCATTGTCAATCTCTAAAGTTAATCCCATAGAAACATGATGGGAGTATAAACCTTGAATATACTTAGAGATAAATGATCTTGATAAGTGTACAATTACACTTATGATCATTTGGTTTTTATATAGTATCGATTCATTTTATAAGCACTATTTATTAAATATTACGTTGATTTTGCTCATTTTTTTATTTCAAGTTCTTTAAAGTAATTTTGCATTACAAGAAAAAAAATTATAGAAGTTTCATGTGATTTGGAGTTGATTTAGACAACTTATGCAATTTTGAAGAGTACATGGTCACATACATAGAAAAGGGATTAATTAAATGACTTGAAGAACATGACTACGTCAATTCCCATGTATCTATTAAGTAGGAATTATTTAAAGACCTAGATATATGACTATATAGAAGTACACACCCATGTCAAAGACTGTGTAGAAGAGCAATTTTAATATTTATTGAAGATATATTTATGAGAGATATACAAGCAAGGTACACTACTATGTCACATGAGACTTGACTTTTCAAATCAATTCCAATTGTTGAAGATGTACTTTCCTGATTTATCAATAATTTTGAAGATTCAATTTCCTCAATTTTAATGATTCAATTTCCTATTCTATGAAGGTGTAACTCTCCTTTTCAAGATGCCATTATACATTATAAAAGGGGAATGAAGTCTAGTGATAGTCATAGAATTAGATAGAATATAGAGAAGTTTATAAAGATTTTTAGTAAGATTATAATATAGGAGATTTTCTATTGAGTTCTTATTGTGTTTCCATTTCTTTGCTGGAATTGATCTTCTTATAGTTTTGATTTTATTTTCATAACAATTGTAGCTTAAATTTCTTTAGGTACCCCTATATGGCGAGCCTTAAGATAAATTTGTAATTGATGATTTTTATTCTACAATGTTGTTATTATTCTTTTGATTCAATTATATGTTTCAATTGTTATTCTAATTAATATTGCTAGCGTGTTAATTTGATATTTGATTTCATTCATGGAGATCAAGAGGTCTTATGTTTGAATAGATCAAGTACAATTAGAAGGAGTTGCATGCAATCCTAAAGATACAATGATATAAATCTTCTGGATTAGGAATAAACCTAGTAGAAGAACTCACAAATCGAAAGTAATGTGAATCTAAGGGTTTTAATTAAGAAGAGATTCTAATTAACTAACTTAGGATTAAAAAATAATATTCTCGAGAAAGCAATTACTTCAATTTAAGAATTCTCACACTCCCAAAATGCAATAATGGAATTGAATATTATTGATTGATTGTACTAGTAGTTCTAAGGTGATTCAATATCCAAGTACATATTTTTGTTGGTGATATTTTATTATTTACTTGTTTGCTTTATTTGATTTTAATTGTTCGATTTTGCTTATTAGATAATAGGGAGCAAGTTAATTCTAGTACTCATTGTCCCTATGAAATTGATATTTGATATTAATATATGTTATACTATAAATTGATAGGTGCACTTGCCTACAAATCTAGGAGAGTAGATTAAACCAATATTAAGTTTTTGGCTCTATTGCTAAGGATTAGGACATTAAGAAAACCCGTATCTTAGTAATCTAATCATTATTTATTTTATTGTTTATTTTTCTTTGAAATCTGTTTTCATTAATTTTTACTGAAGATTTTTCTTCATTAGTTTATTGATAGGAATCAAAATTCTACAGGACCTATCACCAGGGCAAGAGCTAAAGGGTTACAAAATTTGGCGTTGAGGGTTCTCTTTGAACAATCCTACCAAAGAACATTTGTTTAGTAACTTCATTTCTATTACATATTTTACAAGACGATGGATAAACTTGCTAAAGCTCAGTTTGTGGGTTATTCGTGGACCTACGTAAACCAAAGAAGAACTGGTCCAACAATATGTTCGATTGAAGTGAAGAACCGGCCACTTGAACACCATTTGTATTTGTAATTGTTGCTTATGGGAATCGACCATTTTATTTTGTACTTGTATTTTGTGATTTTGGAACTAGCCACTTAAGTGGCATTCTTGTAATTTTTGTGTTATTTTTACCTTACTTGGAGCAAGTATAAATACTTGCTAACTAAGGTTTTTGAGGAAGCTTTTTGAACAAATATACACTTATCTTTTGTTGCCGTAGGAGCCTCTCTTCATGTCATCTACTCTTATCAATTTCACTTGTGAAATTGTGGTGAGTCGGCTTAGGAATTCTTGTGAGTCATATCAAGATTTTCTATGTTGCATCCGATTATTGCTAGTGAGTAATATCTAGTTGTAATTGGTTGATCTTTTATGTGTTCCTTTCATGCCAAATTAGGGTTCATATATTGCTAGGTTTTCACGCTAATTGTAAAGATTGGAATTGAATTGTTCCTTTGTATTTTATTGGTATTGGACTCCAATTGTAGTACTTTTAATTTTGTTCACATCATTTAAGATTGTTAGTTCTTGTGTTTCACGCCATTTGGGGATTTTATCTTCAACTTGTTCATGCCATTTTAATTGCAAATTGGAATCAATTGTATATGTGTTCTTGTTAATTGGTGTTGAGATCCCTTGAGCACATCATAATTTTTTATATCAGAGAATAGGTTGTGGAGTAGGGTTTACATGAACTTCACTTGATATTTAGGGTTCTTGAATTTTACTTCTTGATCTGAATTGTTAAAGTGGAATTGAAATATTTAATTGTGATTTTGTTATTTTATACTTATTGATTGTTGAAGTGGAAGTGGAGATCTTGTAGTAGTCCTTTGCTCTTTATCTTGTTGTGAGGAGAAGGGGAAGTAAGGAGGTGTGTTTCCTTGTGTTTGTTTCAGAATTGGAGATACATTCCTTGAGGCAAAAGAGAAGTGAATTTCTTGTTTTTGGTTTCAGAATTGAGGATTGTTAAATTGCATTTCCATATTTGCCTTGCGTGGAGAATGGGGAAATTATTTGAAGTCAAATACATTCATTAAGTTTTAAGAGTTATTGTGTAGTATTGATTGAATGCAATTTGAATATTTGAATTGTTTCTTACCATTTGTAGAGAAGCTTCATTAAGAGTTGCATTTGAGTTGTTGTGTCGTGATTATGTTGTGAAGTGAGTGTATTGTGGATTGAAGAAGTGCTGCACCGTGAGTGTAAGTGTAAATTGTGTTTGAAGCTTGCACTGTGGTTAAGGTGTGTGTGTGTGACGAAGTGAGTTAGTGTTGTGAAGGGTGCAACATGGTGTGTTGTTTGTATTGGGTGAGTGTGTTATACGTGGATCGTAAGTGTATGTATGTGTCGTGATTGAAAGGGAATTGTAGTGATTAAATTTAAATGTCAAAAGCAAGCATTAAAGTGTGGAAACTATTAGTAAGTAATATACTTGAACACTTTGCTTAGTTGGAATTATTAACTAACTATTTGGAGAAGTGTCCATATTTGCTTCCATTTGCCTTTGTGTCGTCATGGTGTGTTAGTGGATGTGGAAGTGTGTAAGTGAACTGTATAGGTGTGTTATATTGGTTGTGTGTTACACTGTGGGTGTAGGAGTGAGTTTGTGGTGTGTATGTTGTGTGGTTGTATGTTACACCATATGAGTTGTGTGTAAGGCGTAGTCATGTTGCTATAGTGTGTTGTTATGTTAAGTGGACGTATGTTGTAGTGTTGTTGAGTTATGTTGGTGACATGGTGTGAAGTGTGTTGTTGGCTTATTGAAGTTAGTAAGCAACCATGTCAGGTGATTTGTATTTATCTACTAATGTACTGTGCTGAGCCTTGACTTCTTTTCCAACCATTGATGATGACTAGAGAGAAAACTTGTTTCACACTTCTTGTAGGGTGCAAGGTAATTTGTGTGTTATTATTATTGATGGTAGTAGTTGTACTAATGTTATGGCTGCCTCATTAGTATCGAAATTAAAACTTATAACTACCTCACATCCAAAACCCTACAAACTACATTGGTTGAGTGAGCGGGAGAGTCTTTATGTGACCTAGAGGGCTAGGGTACCTTTCAGTATAGGGGATAAATATCATAATGAAATTAAATGTGATATTTTTCCCATGTGTACATCCTATATATTGCTTAGCAAGCCATAGTTGTATGACAGGAGGGTTTTACATGATGGCTATAGAAATACTTATATGTTCCAGTAGAAAGGTAAACGTATAGTAATGAACCCAATGTCATCGTCAGAGATCTAAGAAGTTCTGAGGTAAATAAGTCAACCTTCAGAGGACTAAGAGGATCAGAAGCAGATGACTCAACCTTTAGACGTCCAAGAGGTTTGGATACAAATATGTCAACCTTTAGAGGACCAAACGATTTAAAAGCAGATGAGTCAACCACCAGAGGACCAAACAATTCATAGGTAAATGAGTCAACCTTTAGAGGACCAAATGGTTTAGAAGCAGATAAGTCAACCATCAGATGCCCAAAAGGTTTAAAAGCAGATGAGTAAACCATCAGAGGACCAAGAGGGTCAAAGACATATAAGTGAAATCGGGAAGAAGAAAACATTATTAGTGGGACAATATAAGTTAGGGAAGACCATAGTTGATGATAAACCATTATATATATTGCAGATGAGATATATCCTAGAGATGGAGAAGCGAGAGCAACTACCCTTTGTGGTATCTCAAGCACTGGGTGACTACAGTGATATTTTTACAAATAACCTGCTAGGAGGATACAGAGTCTCTGCTACATTTGATGTTACATACTTGTCACTATAACTACCCGATGATGTTCATGAAGACCTATTAGATTTAAAGGCAAATCTTCCTGAGGCCCGAGGAGATGATAAGAATCAAAATTCTATAGGACCTATTGATAGAGCCATTTTATACTCAATCTTTATAGTATGAATTGTGTTAATTTATTATTGATTTTATAGAAATCATAAGGAAATGGTACTTAATTTTATTATGGTGATAAATCAGGTTTAATGGAGTCAAGAGTGCTAATTCAAGTGATTTAGAGAAGTCATCTACAATTTGGATCAAAGACAAGGATTTACACCGTCGGAGGAAAGTACATGGGCGTGTATTTGAAATACACAGCCGTGTACTTGGTTTGGAATCAACAAAAACATACACGGTTGAAGTACCCAGCCGTGTATCTGTCTTGAAGAACCAACAGAAGGAAGCACGGTTTGTGATCTAGCCGTGGTGGAAGCCGTGCCATACATTGAACAAGGATGAGGAAATGTGGATTATTGACCAGAAGGAGGCACGGTTTGTGATCTAGCCATGGTGGAAGCCATGCCATACACTGAACAAGGATGAAGAATTGTGAATTATCGACCAGAGGGAAGCACGGTTCGAAATTTGGCCATGTTGGTGGGCGTGCCAGGCATGCGATATTCACTTCTCGAGATTTATTTGGAAAAGGAAAGATATATTCGTATCTTGCTAGCTGAAGATCCTCTGCCGTTCCCTTAACAGTATAAATAGAACCAACCCTAGAGGAGAAAGGGAGATTTTTGGACAAGAAGGAAGAAGGAGAGGCAGAGCAAGGGAGACCGGAAACAAAGACTTTTCATGTTTTCACTTTTAATTTTCGTTTTGAGGATGAACATGTGTAGCTAAGTAAATTTTCTAGCCAAAGGATCATTGAAGTTTAATTCTTCATGAATTGTGAGATCTAATTGATTTATCTTTACTCTATTCTTTTTTTTTATATTTATATATCTTCTGAATGTTTTGTTAATGTTATCTTAGTTAATTGGTATGAATTAGAGCTCTTCTACTTAATTAGCAAGTTAATATATTGTCAACTGGTACGTCAGATCCATAATTGTTTGATAGTTCTAGTTTCTGTGACACAATGACATGTTTGATTATAAATTAGATAGTCGAATTCATGTCATGGAGATATATGATCTTGTTTAAATAGGTTATCTTATAATCTACTGGCATGAATTGGTAATCTCTCTAATTTTTTTAATGCTATTGATAGATTAAATCCTAAGAGCTTGTTTAGGGTTGTTTAATTAATAAGAGAAGTAATCAAAGAGCTTGTTTTGATTATCAAGAAAGTAAGGAGAGATAGGTTATTAGAGCTTGTTAATAACCATAACCAATTTATCTTAGATAAAGAATAGAAAATATTTGCATCAATGATCAATTCCATGAATTAAACTATAGTGATTCCTTTGGTTAGGCTTTTATCATTATTCAATTTTATTATGTGCTTTCAGTATTATTTTAATTAACAAACAAAACCCCCCATTCTTCTTTTCCTCTCTATTCTCTTTAAATAGAAATATATTTAACCAATCCCTGTGGATATGACCCTACTCACTACTATACACAAATCATATAATTGTCTAGGAGTAGGTTTTTATTTTTGTTGGATTCGACACCCATCACCTATCACTTAAGCAAGAGCCAAAAGGATACAAAATTTGGCGATGAGGGTCCTCTTTAAATAATCCTGCCTAAAGAACATTTGTTTAGTAACTTCCTTTCTATTACATATTTATTGTACATTCCAGCAAGTACACTTGTCGGTTTTTACAAGACGGTGGATAAACTCACTAAAGCTCAGTTTGTGGGTTATTCATGGAGCTACATAAACCAAAGAAGAATCGGTCCAACAATATGTTCAATTGAAGTGAAGAACTGGCCACTTGAAGACCATTTGTATTTGTAATTGTTGCTTATGGGAACCAGCCATTTTATTTTGTACTTGTATTTTGTGATTTTGGAACCGGCCACTTAAGTGACATTCTTGTAATTTTTGTGTTATTTTTACCTTAATTGGAGCAAGTATAAATACTTACTAGCTAAGGTTTTTAAGGGAGCTTTTTAAACAAATATACACTTGTCTTTTGTTTCCGTGGGAGCCTCTCTTCACGTCATATACTCTTATCAATTTCACTAGTGAAATTGTGGCAAGTTGACTTAGGAATTCTTGTGAGTCATATCAAGATTTTTTAAGTCACATCTTATTATTGCTAGTGAGTAATATCTAGTTATAATTTGTTGATCTTTTATGTGTTCCTTTCATGCCAAATTAAGGTTCATGTATTGCTAGGTTTTCATGCCAATTGTAAGGATTTAAATTGAATTGTTCCTTTGTATTTGATTGGTATTGGACTCCAATTGTAGTACTTCCAATTTGGTTCATGTCATTTAAGATTGTTAGTTCTTGTGTTTCACGCCATTTGGGGATTTTATCTTCAACTTGTTCATGCCATTTTAATTGGAAATTGGAATCAATTGTATGTGTGTTCTTGTTAATTGGTGTTGAGATCCCTTGAGCACATCATTTATGCCTAGATAACATCGCAAAGCAAGTTAGAGATTTCAAGTTCTTGCCTAAGAGTCTAAAGACGATCATCTAATAATTATAGCTAGTGAGGAAATGACAATATCAAAATATTCAAGACCATCGACCACTAGAGTAGATTCAACTGTGGTTAAGCTAGTGGTTGCGACCAACAACTTTAAAATCAAGCCAAATATTATATGCATCATTCAATAATTTGTTCAATTTGATGGTTTGCTGTATGAGGACCCGAATACGCATATATCAAGTTTTCTAAAAGTTTGCGATACTTTCAAAATTAATAGGGCTATAAACAATGTTATCAAGTTGAGGTTATTTCCCTTCTCCCAAAGAAACCAAGCAAAGCAATGATTTAACTCCCTTCTTAGAGGGTTAATTACTACATGGAAGCAGATGGCTTGGAAATTTTTGCCAAGGTACTTTCCATAGGCCAAGTCTGTAAAGTTAAGAAATGACATCTCTTTATATGCTCAAATGGAGTCAAAAGGATTATATGATATATGGGAGAGATTCAAGGAACTGCTAAGAAGATGTCCACATCATGGATTTCCACTATGCATGAAAATATAGATTTTTCATGGAAAATTGAATGAGTCTACTATCCAATTGATATACAAAGTGTCATGCCCTAAATTAGGGCCTAGAAGTTCCCACTAAAAGCTATCATGGCTCGTGTACACCCGTTACATGATAACCGTCTTATGAGTCAGAGATCGTAAGACTCTAATTAATAAATTAAGCAATTATAGCTATTCATATTTCATAAATCATACAATGAGAATATAACTATGAATTCCATACCCCACGGTCAACTAAGATCACAGAGAGTCGAAATCCCCTACCAATTAGTAAATGGAATAAAACCCTAAGTCTCACAAATTCAAATTTTACATCAAGATCCTAAAAATAACATTTAATCTAAATAGTCCACCATTCACAATTCTTGCTTTATCGTTCTTGGCTTCTAAAAACTCTCGGCAATTCACATCTTCTCCTATCTTAAGCTTTTATAATTTTTTTTCTACAAAATAATAAGTGGAGAGGTGAGCACACTACGACTCAATGAATGAGAGTGCAATAATCTTAATGTTACATACGTACAAGCAATTTCAAATCAAGTTATTAAATCATATGCTATACATAAACAACCATATGAATGCAACATCTCACGTGGCCTTCCGGTAACCAACATGACATCTAAGGTTTACACCCCCTTTAACTTTGGGTTGGGATTCCAAAGGCCTATCATCAGTGCTCGGGTCTCATAACCAATTCAATTTCTCTTATCTCTTTGATAATTAAATATCTTGTAACTTTAATATTAGAAGCTCGAGTGTTCTTATACACTAAGCTCTCTCGTGCCCCATGCACTGAGCAACACCTTCAAGGACTGACCCGACTCAGAACCGTCAAGGCGAGATAATCTCCTAGTCACTTAATTTACACTTAGTGGAATAGTAATCCTCTAACTGCTTTCAGCAAGCCCTATAGCAGTGACGACCTTCAATTTCATGTAGTGTCTCATGAAATGTATATTCAATTTTATTTGAGTCCAATCCTTTAATTAATTGGTTCAAGGTGATCAAACAATATAAAATCACAAACCAATCCACATTCAAACTGATAAAGTAACTCTCAAACATTGAAGACATATAAGCCCATGAATAACCAATAGGAATCGAGTCCATCCCATAAACAAAATAACTACACCTAACATTCACATTCATCATAATAAGAAATATCAGACCTTACATGTCTTAGATTTGATAAGAAGGATCAGACTGACCAAGTAGAATCAGTCAAGCCAGACACAAAATCACAATTAAATAAATTTTAAAATGAGTTGTCATATGAGACCAAATCAATAATAGCATAATATAGTTTAATCTCATAGACCATTAAATCAACCACTCATGATTGGTTTATAATTCTCATTCTTTGACACCCCTATGTCATTACACCTCTCAAGTGCTCAATTTTACACACCCAAGAGTTAAACAAGGTAGTTAAGGATGTACTCTTCCAACATCCTCAATTATCAAAATCTTAAAATTTATAAAAATGTAAAATCACAAGTCTTTTTCACCTGCATCAACATATATAATATATAAAATATATATAACTATATAGTATCTAACCCTATTTACTTATCTATATGTGCATGTATTTTTAGTTTAGTTAGAGGTTAAGTTGAAAAATATGTTTTCCTAGTTTTCTTGAAATTTCTTCATTATCTTAATACTCACTCACCATCATGCACACACACATACTTACGTACAAATACAGTTAGAACAGCTTGCAATGACACAAACATATCCACAGACATGGCCAAATCGTACACACACAAGATAGACAATTCCAGCACACCTTTCACCCCATATCACCTCCACTTTATTGCAAACACCTTCTCACACACACACAAACGCTCACAACAGCCCTCCATATAGCAGCAACAGTAGTGGTAGCAGCAAATGCAAAAATAACAGCAGCAACAATAATAACATACCACACAGCTCACACTACATGTACACCGTAGCACAACTTCACATTTCATACACTTCTAACTCCAAATTAGTAACGGCCCCAACAAGTACAACAGCAACTAAGTAGGGAAGTATACATATACATATCATATCATAATTAAATATAGGATATTATAATTAAACACGACACTATAGCATATCATAGAGCTTTCCACTCACCTATTTATGGTGGTCATGGTCCTAACCGCCATTGAGTGATTCCGATATGTAATCCCTTTATTTAATGATAAGATAAATAAAATACGGTAAATGCCTAGAATCTAAGCTGAGCCTTAATTTACTTAAAGGTACTAAGTAAGGTTTGTTTATCTTCTATTTATACTTAATTTAGTATTTTAGTATAATTTCCTCATTTTGCATTAGTACTTCATAATTTTATAATTATATATTCTTTCCACACTCACTCATACACAATCATTCCATCGATGGCACGCATGCGTTGCCACAACTTCTCCACTCTAACTTCTCTTCTTTTGCTTCTTCCTTTCCATTCCTTCTTTCCCCTTTTTCCAATTCTTTTCCCTATTACTCCTTGCTACATACTTGCACATCGAATATCACACACATACATCGTACACATATTCCACATACATACCTTCATGCATCTTCACATTCCCATACACATGCATATATATTTGCCTACACATACACATATCTCCATATTCACACACTTTATCTTGCACATCACATTCCCTTCATCCATGTACATCAACATATACATACATACGCACACACACCCACACCTACACTAACACATACACACACCCACACATGTATAAATACACACACATATATACATTCATGCACACACACATCCTCATGCCCACACACATATACACACCAACATATACACCTCACACACTCACACACATACACACAAACACACACACCTTATGCACTCACACACACATACAAAATGCACACATATACATAACATACACACACACACACACACATCCTTATGCCCACACACCTATACACACCTCACGCACATACACACGCATACACACCCTCTAACACTTCCATGCCACATACCAACATCTCATACACAATTTCACACAACAAATCACCTGCCCATCCCCACATACATCATAGAATATCTTTTGCTAAGTTTTGTCTTCCTCGGTTTTACTTAATGGATTTTTTAGGGTATATTTTCAAATAATTTTTCCTCAGTTCAAACATAAGTAAAAATACACTATTGTATACTATTCAAACTCAAGATACTCATTTCTATAGTATTTCTAACTAATATAACTAATTTCTAGACTAAATACTAAATTTTTCATATATTTGACATTAGTACTTTTACCAAAAAAAAAATAATTTGGTTTTGTGTAAAATTAGTCTTGTTGAGTTGTACTTACCTTAAGGAATGCGTTGGTGGTCTCGAATCATGAATCGGAGGTCGTATGCGAAAGTTATGATTTTTTTTCTTCAATTTTCTTTTTTCCTTTCTTTTCTCTCTTTTCCTCTCATCTCTCTCATTGTCTCCTCCGTTCTCTCTTTCTCTGGTGAATTCTGGAGACTTCTTCCTTTTATGTACTCTTTTTTTTTTTTTTTTAGTTGTTGAACTAATGCCCCTATTCCTATTCAGACGAATATATATATATATTATAATTTTATTCAATTTTGTGCCTGTACAACAATATTTATAAATTTTGTAACTCTAATGTTTATTATGAAACTTTATATCTAAGCTAATTTGATTATTCCAAACATAACTATTTACTCGAAATTTTCATTTGAAATTCCTAAATCTATAATTTCAATTAATTTCATTATTTAACCTAATATTGTTTATGGTTTATCTTTCAAGGAATTTATTCCTTTAATTTAAATTGCACGAACTAAAATTAGGACTTACAATTGTTTTTATTTATTTGTCTATATACCTATATCTAGGTATTTTCCAACTTACTTCGTTCCCTAAATTTATTTAGTGATATATTTCATATAATTTGTAATTCTAAGCTTGTTATCCTTTTCCTCGCATACGATTATTCTCTTTGATTGTTTTCTATGTCTAATTCTCATTATTTGTTATATTTATCAAATGGATTTCACCTTTTTCCTCATTTTTCTATTTTAAAGCCTATTATTATTTGTCATAACTTTTTGGTTATACATAAATTATTAAAATAGTATTAATATATCACAGTGTTTTAAAATTTTTCATCATAAATTTCTCTAAATTTTTTAATATTGCAAAATTGTCATTATTGCTACCCTGACCTAGAAGTAGTTATTATTCTACTTATTTTCTGTAATTTTTATATAGTTTTTCAAAATTTTCGAAGCATTACACACAGCAACAGAAGGAAGTTGAACAATAAATACCCAAGGAGGCTGAGTCTAATTGAGAACATGGCCATGAATGGTGATTAGTGGAACTCTACAAGGGCAAGACAAACTAGGCTAGCAAGAGTTTACAACGTTGATGCTATTACTATACTTGCAACATAAGTAGAGGCTTTCGACAAGAAAATTGATGGGTTATTGGTTACATAAACAACAAGTTAGTTAAACTCCCTAACAAATTTTAATGGGCAGGTTGATTATCTAAGGAATGCAAACAGGCGGTAGAATAAACCTCATAACAACATATATAATCATACATGGAGAAATCACCCCAAATTCTCTTAGGGGAATCACTAGGATTTCAACTGCCACATCGACCATGGGAAAAGAAGCCTAGTTTAGGGAAATTATTGTAAGGTTTGTTAATATTATGGAAACACACTTCCAAGATATAGAACTGTCATTAGGAAATCAAGAAGCTTTGATTCAAAATTAAGAAAATCAAATTAGTCATATTGTAAGAGTGATTTCAAAGAGGTTGTGGGGAACTGTGCTTGGAAATATAGAAACAAATCCTAGAAAATAGGTCAAGGTAATTACCTTAAGAAGTGGATAAGAATTGTATTATGAACAAAAATCAAGTGATGTAGAGGTTGTGCAAGAAAGAGAAAAGTGGGCAAATGATATTGAGAAAACTCTACTGCCTTAAGAAAGAATGCTTTCATGAGCAATACAATAAGTTTTTCGAACTTTTTAAACAATTTCACATTAATTTATCTTTTGTAAGACCTTATTGCAAATGTTGAAGTATGCAAATTTTTTTAAAGATTTAGTCTCGAAAAAAGAAAATTAGAACAGATCCCAATAATCACTCTAAGTGAAGATTGTTCTACAATCCTACAAAATAAGTTGCCAAAAAAATTAAAAGATCTAAAGAATTTTACTTCGCCTTATTTAATTGGTAACTTATTTATTAAAAAGGCTTTAGTTGATCTCGGCACTAGTATAAATTTAATGCCTTTGAATTATTTAAAACACTAAGACTAGGAGTGCCTAAACCAACTAGAATGAGTTTGCAACTTGTCGATAAGTCTATTAAATTTCCTAAAGGTGTTATTAGAGATGTGTTGATTAAGGTTGCCACTTTTATTTTTCCAATTGATTTAGTAATATTCGACATGGATGAGGATATTGAAGTGTCAATGATTTCCGATCGACCTTTTTTAACCATAACAAGAGTAATTATTGATGTAGAAAAAATAAATTAATTCTTAGAGTCGAGGATGAAAAATTAGTTTTCAAAAGGTTTGGTCCAAGTGCAACAGATTATAGCTTGTACGATTTTCTCCCTATTATAGCATCAATCATCGCATGGAGTTAGTACTAGTTGAAAGGTAATGTTGTGACTATGATGGCCACAACCATCTAATTCCAGGACCCCAAATAGATAGATATTTCTTAATGAATAAACATGAAAAGATAATGAAAAATAATTTACATTGATGACCCAATCCAACCTAAATATATATATATATATAGAAATAATCAAAATTGCCATATCACAATATGACTAATTCATATGTGGACTAGTAATACAAGTTAACTTATTGACATGTTAATTAAAAAAAATGATTATTCATAACATATGAAAGATGTTATTTATACTTGCCAAAATTCAATACAAATATAAAAAAAAAAAAAGATACTTTTTTAATATTATATTATTTATGGTTAATTGCACATATACTTTTCTATTTCTACTCTGTATGTTTAACTCCAAATTTGAAATTATTCATTTAAATCCTCTAATCTTCGAGGGGAAAAGGGTGTTTTATTGGTCCCTACATGATCATTTTGTTATTGATATAAACTAAAGTTAAAATATAGTAATGTGTAACTGGATATTTAAAGAAAACTAAAAGTGGAGTTCTATTTTCTTTCCTTGATTTAATTGAATTTTTCCTTTCTTGTATTTTAGTATTGTACTTAACGATAAAGTAAAAAAGATATGGCTTCAAAGCACTTCTTTAATAGATTTAAGAAACTAAATGCTCATTTTCAAATATAATGATACATTCTAAGTGTATATATAGGAGATAAATCTAAGAAAATGTATTTGCAATTTATTTAATATATGGAAAAAAAATCACACCAATTAACAATTTAGGACCTGAAAATATTTGCATCAAAAAAAAATTTTGAGGATATTACATGGCATCATATACTATAAACATGATATGAGTTAAAAAAAAAAGGTGAAATAAAATGGTCATCAATGGTTTGTCTAATTATGTTTGAGTCAAAATTTTAAATAAACATAATATTATATGACTCAATTCTTATAAGACACAGATGTCATATAGGTCTATAGACTAATAAAATTAGTTGGGTTATGTTAAGAATAATGAAATAATTTTACAGGTTTTTACACATAGTAAGTTTATCCTTATCATATCATTGACATGATGGTTATATTGCTCGATCTAAGAGTAATCAAAGAATATTCACCCTCCATTTGGGAAAAGAGAATCCTTTGCTTGTGCCAAAAGAAAATTAGTCTCGTCAATGTTCTCTAACTCCTATAATATACTTAGCAAACTCTTATCGTAATTTAGATCAATACTAAATTTTATTGTTGCACAAGTGTTGTACAAAGATTAAAGTATCCACAGATAGTCATCCAATAAAGGAAGAATGTAAACTTGTGAAGTAGAAAGGGCAAAAGTGATATATGAGATCATGACACTTATGATGTGCTTCGTAAAATTCAAAAGATTTTCCAATGAATATATTTGCCTTTAAAATATCTTACCTTACATCATGTCTCATTTTCATGATCTTTTAGTCACTTTACTAAATAGACTAAATGCATGAAAACTTAGAGCTTACCTAAAAAAAATGAGGGGGGCTTGTTATTTCAATTTAACCTAACACACAATTTCTTTGGAGAATTTCCAAACAAACACTTGGCTTAATTTTGAAAAACAACATTTACTATAATATTAAGATAAGTAATATGCAGGTCCTCACACCTCAACTAAATCCAATTATTTTCTTCATCAAAATATTCATGATGTTACCACCTAATACATAATGTAAGTATCACATGCCATGCAACAAAGGTTTTGCAGTAGTCTATAACTGCTTCATTACTAATAACAAAATCAGTTTCAACCTATCACTGGTTATTTATTAACCTTTTTACACATGCATGGCTCGCTTTGGCTTTTTCATGCTAGTTCTCTTCACATTAGCTATCATCACCCACCACAATCAATCTTTGGAAGCTAGGAAGATACCAAGAATGGAGAAGTTAGGAGAAGCCATAATCACATATTCAAAGGAAAATCCAATTATGAATGACATTACAGAGAGAGCAACACCAGAATCCTTTACTCATTATGATGGTGATGAGGTTGAGGGTAGCAAAGAAAAGAAATTAATTCGCCATTTTGCTGAGATTGGTCGTATTCTTTCACGATCTATACCAAGTCTTAGAATTGGCAACTAAAACTATAGAGATATTACTTTGGTACACCTATATGTGCATCCTATATATAAGATTATTATTACAGATATTTACTCTTCAAATAATAAAACTAATCAAAATTTCTTTTGTTTATTGGGATACTAAATATGATTAAGATCAATGTTCAATTATTACTAGATACTTGGTTACATTACATATACCAAATTATAATTGTGAAACACTTTACATGTACAATTAAATGTCATAAATATAACAATTCAGTTGCAAGCACAATATTTTATTTATAATATCTCATAATTTGCTAGTTATACTATTATGTTCTCTTTTATTTGATCAATGTAGTCAGAAATTGATTATAAGTGGGGTTTGATTGTAGACTCAATCTTACTATAGCATGAATCATACTTTATGGGCACTAATTAATATTGTTAATGTCATAGATTTATCACAATGACCTCATGCAATAATGAATGTTATATATATTTATCCCTTATATATTAGTTTAGTTAGATTTGGGAGTCATATCAACAATTAAAAATAAAAAGTAAATTCAATTGCATGGCGTCCACCTAGTATGATTCATGGTATCACATCTGCTCTTCTCTTATAAATATGAGCTCATCCCACAAAATGATTCAAAAAATTCAATTTAATTTCTCTCATTATATCTATATATATATTATGTTTGTCCCCATATCGCATCAAAGTCAATTTTCACTATAGCCAGTTGACACTGCCCCACCTCCATAGAAGAGAGTGTTAAATCTCACATTATCACACTCTATCCAATAGTATTGATATTCTCATTTGAGCCCTACATTCTTCAAAACTAGTTTTTGAGATGGATTTGAATTTCTTCCACAATTACCACTTAGCTAGTTTTTCCTTCATGATACTGTATTTCATTTTAACAAAGATTCACACGTTACATAGAGAGTGTGGGAAAATGCATGCACATGCCCTTGGTCAATTATGTTTGGTTTATGTTCAACATGCACGAGAAACCTAAAACGTTGGACTATCACCTCAATCAAAAAAGCAATGCCAATTTTTTTTTCTTTTATTTAGTATAACGTTTCCTTCTTTAGATATTTTATAGACTAAAAATAGTACCAAATCAAAAAGGATTCATTAGTAATCATTATTTAAAAGCTATGCTTTGGTGACAATGGTACTAAAATGGGTAACATTAAATAAAACGTTCTCGTGTTGCACCTCTTCATTAAAACAAATAAAAGATAAAAATAGAAGTTCAACTACTCTTTTCTTTGTCCTTTATTGTTGTGTTGGAGTTAGAAGTGTGTACATGGTGAATATATATTTATGATCATGTAGCTGTACTAATAATCCTTTAGTAAATGATAAACTAATTAATGTTTGTGTAGTTTCTTAGAGTCAGTCTCGTTATCAATTCCCTAAATTGTATAGTCTTGGAAATTTTCATAAAATAAGTAGTAAAACTTTCTTATATAGGTAATGGAGTACTATGTCTTAAAATGAAATATATATGTGTACTCGGTAAATTTCACGGCAAATGATTTCCAAAAACCTTCAAAATTACATCAATACCCTACTTGTTCTAATTTACATCAATACTAAGGAATTTTGTCTTTAAACTCATTAAGAAAAATTCAAAAACATAGAGAAAACTAATTGGAGCAAAAAGAAAAAAATGTAGTGCATAGAATTCCCTATTAATTTCATTTACTGTAAGTGAAATACATGTAAAAAAAATGTAAATGTATAATTAACAAAATTAAAAGTATTGTTATAATTTAAAAAAAAAAACTTACAAAGCAATCAATATAATTTAACTATACATAATAGTTATAGGGATGAAGCAACATTATAAGTATACTTATGTTGGGATGTAAATGGGCTTGTCATAGTAGAGTATCCGACCCGCTCAATCCCATAAAACCCAATAGGGTTTTTATTAGGTTTTGGGACATGTTCTCAAATCCTATAGGGTTTAGGATCAATTTTTAAGACTTTCGAAAAAAAGAAAAGAAAAGAAAAAAGACCAAAACTAATGAGAAATCTGATTCAATAAATAAATAATATATTAATAATTATTATTATTCTTAACCTATAGAGTACATATACTCTATACTAATTCTATATTGTGCAATGTATTTAATTTGAAAATTTCATTTATATGTAAATTAGCAAGTATAACTTTTACCTTATCCAACTATTTTTTATTTTATTTTCTCTTTATCTTATATGAACTCTATAAAATCCTGACTTAACTTACACCTATAAGGTTAACTTTATAAAGTCAGGTTTTGAGTTAAAGAGGATTTTTATAAGACTTTGGAAAATGCTGAATCCTATAAATGTAGATTAGAATTTTATAAAACCCATCATGAACCCATCCTAATTACATCCATATATAGTGTATGGAAATCTTACATTCTTATTAATTGTAGACTGATCTATATAGTAGGATGTACATTGTACAATGTTTTTAACTCATTAGGCAAGAACGTGTAGGGAGAGTGAAAGACATTTCATCAACATTTCGTACAATATAACTCTTTTAATCGTGTTAAGATTTACCATGAAAGCAATAAAGTCTTTTATATATTCATATCAAAAGAGTTAATCAATTTTTTTATATTTTAATGGGATCATTTAAACCATCTAAATTTTTATCAAAATTCAATTAAGGCTATTAGATTTAAGATAATTCATTTAAATCTTTTATATTTATGTTATCATATTAAATAAAATATTTTATACACCTTAAGAAATATATTAAAAAATGATTTTTTTGATATAAAAACACAAATATAAAATATTTCAATGGCCACGGATTATCTAAACAAAGCAAGACTTAAACACACAGATCTCATGCTCAAATATAGGCATTATTCAGGAACAACAAAATCATTAGGATTATCTGATCGTTTTAGCAACAATATCTAATTGTGGGATTGTGAAAAGGCCATGGTTTGATTTAGCTGATAATATGAAGATTGTATGGATAGAAAAACTACAAATATTCATATAAGCGATTTATGATTCTACAAGTGCGTGATACCAATTCAATCAAAACCATCCATACATTATATTATCCAAACATCATTAAATTAAGATAAACCTAATTATTATTTACATTTTAGGTTATCCCATAGGTGCCTACGTATCTACTATTTAGGACTTGACTTAAAAAATTATTATATTTGGCTATATATTTCAAAAGGAAATAAATAAATGAAAAGAACACAGCCTAGATAGCAAACTTACCTAGGCTTTGGACTCGAGTTAGATTTGTATCTAAATGAAGTTGAATGGTAACAACCTAATCCTTAGTGTGCAACCTACTATGGTGGTTATCTAATGTAGAAGAAGCAACAACATTGTCTTTTAGTGGTTGTCATTTAATTTAGTGTTGGTGTTGTATGAGTAGGTCATTGATAGAGATCTTGTTAGAAGAGTGGTCGGCGATGAAAGTCTTGGGTAAAGTTGGTTTGGGTGGTTTTTTGAGTGATTTTGAGTGGCTTGAAGTGGAAGATGGGGTTTTGAAGGTAGTAAGAACTCCAAATATACTCAATTTTGAGCTTGATGTAATGGAAGAGCTCAGTTGAGCTAATGAGAGAAATTGAAAGCCTAAACCCTGTTTAAAGCTTGTAAGAGGAAGAATGACTGAGATTGATGTAAGAATGCAAAGAAATGAGGCCTATTTATACTTTATAGCTCTATTGGAAGATGGTAAATATCAACGAGCCATGAATTCAAGAATAATTCAAGATAGAAAATCATAGGGAATATTCTTAAAATCATTTGGATTATGGGAAAAAATATTATACATGGTTCTTGAGTATCTGATCTTGCATAACAATGAACTAGGAAGCTTCGATTTGATCTAAATTGAGCTAGATGTGTAAGAGATACATATGCACAAGTTGATTTTTTCCAATTTTCCACTTTGAATATAGTTAAGTAATTAAGCATATTTGGATTAATTTTTGGCTTAGATATATAATGAATGCTATTGAGGAACACAAAGGAGGAAGATGATGAATAATGCCTAACTAATAGGTAATTGACACATAGCAAGGGGAAGAGAGTCAAATTAAAATGGCGCTAATGCGCTTATTGGAGTTCGAGCCAATGACATAAGGTCCTCATGCACGTGCTCTTACTAGCTTAGCTAGTCATTCGCTCATGGTATTTATGGCCATTTAGCTAAATTTCTCCTTTATGCTGACTTAGATTGATTTTATGCACCAAGTTTAGTATAGGCCAAAATTGGACCCTATTCAATTGGTTTTCTATAAATTAAAAATGTAATATTCTTCAAAATAAAGCTCAGTACACATATGCTAAAAATGATTTTTATATTAAGTTCAATTTGACTATTTTACTAGCTTCAGCTTGTTGCTTATCCAATTAAGTCAACTATTTATTTTCTCATAAATCAACCAATTTAAATCTAATCAAAGAGCCATTTGAAGTTACAATTATCTTAAATTAACCACATTTTTATCATAAAAAACAATTAACTTAGACTTGGCTTGAAAAATTCAATAATCCCATTTAAAGCATGAAAACTGTTAAATTGCATATGCACACACCATGATTTCATTTGACCGCAAAAAATTCAAAAGCACACTTAAATGAGACTTAATGACCACCAGTTGACCCACAACTTTTTTTTTTCTTTGTATTTTTTTGTGTTTTTTAATTTTTCAAAATTTTGTCTCTTCTTTAAAAAAAAAAAAAGAAAATAGAAACACTTTCTTAAAAGATAAAAATGAAAAAATAAACATGATAAAAATAGAGTGTCTACAACTGTTCCTTTTTTATGGTAAAATTTGGCAAAAACTTTGCCACAAAGATAAAAAAGATAAGAAATTTTTGCCCAAAAAGTTTAATTGGTGCTCTAATAAACTAACTATTTGGAAACTTAGATAAAGGTGAAAAGGATTTGAAAGAAGTTGTCAATCTAATAAAAGGTTAATAATTTTGGAAATGTGAATAGCACTCTAATCAATAAACAATCCATTTACTTTAACATAGGATAGCACTCTATTGAGTAGGTGATCCTAAAATGTGATGGTGTTCTAACGAGCAAACAATCCTTTTAATTCAATCCAAGATAGCACTCTAATGAGCAAGTGATCCTAAAACTAGACAAAACTCCAATGAGCAAGCAATCCATTTAACCTAAGATAGCACTCTAATGAGGAGATGATCCTTAAACTAGACAATGCTCTAATGGGCATGTGATCCATTTACCTTTTCAAGATAGCACTTTAATGAGCATGCAATCATTTTACTTTAACCTAGGATAGTGTTATAAAGAGCTGGCAATCCATAGGGAAGAGGTGACAAAAACAAGATGAAGAGTTTTGACTTATATTAAAAAGTGTAAGACTTGACCGCTAGGGCTGACATGCTAAATTTGATAGAATTGGCCATAAGGTAAATGGATTGACTTTAACTTAAACATATAGTGACCCACCTATTAGGTCTAATTCTTGAACCTATTCAAGATTCCTATAACTATCCCTAATACCTATAAGTAGATTGCTATGTCGTCTCTAAATTAGAGATAAGGGAAATTTGGTTAATCTTGAACTTGTAATTCTAACCTACATGTAATTGTATAAACGTCCTGTAAAATGATGCTATTAATGCTATCATTTTAAATCCACATCATATCTAAATACCTGTACTTAAAATCTCCTGTCACATCATACATCATACATATATATATATATCGGCATTTGCATTCCCAATAAGTAAGTACAACCTATGATTAATTCTATAGCCCTAAGTGATTCAAAAAGATTACAAATCCAACCTTATACATACATATATTTACATTACAATTCGAATATCAACACTTGTAGATCTTATTTACAAGTACTACAACATCATGTGCATGACATCCTATTACAAAATAACAAAGGTTCCAAAATGGAAATTAAAGGCATGTTTGTCTCTATTGACGCTCTCTAAAAACCTAAGTCTCCAGCAATTTATTCTTTAATACTTGTACCTGAGGTTAGTAAAAAAACACTAATTCCTCAGCTTCCTAAGAAGCAAAGTGAGTACATAATTGAGCAACCCAACAAAAACAAACAATGAAGTCACTTAAAAGTAACCAAAAATATTATCAAATACTTCAAAAGTGATTACTTAAGCAAGTAAGTTTTCAACTCAAAGCTATAATCGTAGGAAACCCAGATCAATTTCTTACATTTTAATATCACCATGATCTTACTTAATGAACTTTTCCTTAAAATTCCATTTTTACCAAACTCATAGCCTTTTCATTGGAGACCATTTCAAGTCTCTCTTGTTTACTCACAGGCTACAAATACTTTTCAATTCACCAAGGTAGAGCTTGTCAATTGGTAAATAAGCTACCCTCATGTACTTTTCAAAACTCAAGGCATCCTTACATACTCTTTTTAGTTAGAAACATTCAGCTCGTCTTTCACTTGCCTCAAACAAGAGGGGTGACCAGATCCCTATAGGTTACTAAACCGGGTCAGTTCATCAACCGTGCCTCAAATCTATCTGAGTCAACTCAAAGATCGTACCACAAACTTACTAGGCAGGAAACAAAATTTTCATTACATTAAGTGTTTTGGGTTAGTAGCTACTTACAACCTAAACCCCATTTGATTTATTCGAGTCTCAACATTGGTTAAGTATACTTTAATGAAGTTACACATGTCAACGATCAATTTTTCATTTTATTATCCATTTAGATATTTTATCATTAACTAGAGAACAATAATATGAACTCAACCAGTCATATAAATTCCATCTAATAAGCAAAAAATAATCGAGCATTACACCATAATCACAAAGCATTCAACAATTTAAGTTCATTACATCACATACAATCAAGAACAATACAATCAAATCTCGCACCCAACTCCCATTCTAGGATTTCTAGAATGTTTCCTTTTTCTCAAAATCCAACCATATCAGGACACACAACCAACCATCAGCAATCCAATATAATTCAACAATCTACCTGCATTGATCACAGTAAGTGATCGTACAGGGTAATTTCAACCAACAACAAGTAGTCTACATTATCAACCACTTATACCTTAAAGAGGAGTTAAGGGGATACTCACTTGAAATAATATATGCCAATCCAAATAGTTGCACCAACAAAATTCCTATGTCCTCCTCACTCAATAGAAATACCTGAATCATCAGTATACCAATAAATGTTGCTCAATTTACTCTACTAAACCCTAAATTGCTAATTCAATATTCTAAACCCATAAATTCCATCTTAACCTCATATAATCCACCATTTTCCTACAATATCTTATTCATATACATATGGGTATATTACGCTCAATTATATATTAATGTAATTAAATTTCGATTCGATTTTGTATCAAAATGTATAGTTCCAAATTATCACGATTTTGCATCGAACGCTCCTGTTTTTTTCTTTTTTGGTAACTAACCTAAGCTTCTTAACATCATATTACACTTCAATGAACCTCAAATAAACATCAAATTCAGCTAATCAAATCAAATTCCCCAATTTTGCTAATGATTAAATTTGACCAGAATAGGGTAATTAGCTTGATAAATTCACTAAAAATAGAAAACGACTCAAATTTGAACAATTATTGATTTGGTGATCTACTAAATCTTATAAGGATCTTATATACTAAAGATTACATCAAAACTACATCATTTTCCCTATTCATTTTCCAATTTTGTTTTTGACCAAAATAGGGCATTTCTTAAGGACAACATATTTTTTATTCAAATTTCACCAAAATAAAACCTCCACATTAATATAAATACAAAATTATTTTTGAATACCAAAAATCATAATTTTTCATCAACATTTGATATTTTTAACAAAAATAAGAAGTTCCGGGCATTATTAGGAACAGCTCCGTTCACCAGCCTCCGGCTAGCAACGCCGGCCACCATTGTGTCGGCTAGAGTCCTCCCCCACCCAAAACCTTAAACCTACCTTTTCCAAGTAGTAGCTTTATCCTAACCCCTTTGACCAAACAGACCAAATCCTCTCCTATTTAATTATGATTTTTTTTCAAATTCTTATTGCATCCTACTTCAATCTTGTTCTTTTTCCTCCCCTAATAATTGCATGTTGGAAATTCCAATTGCAACTTGCCTACAAAATTCAAATGAAATGGAGAAAGTATTGGTTTTATTTGTAATTTGGTGATTTTGGTCTCCTTCTCTCTATATTCTATATGTCTATATATATATATATATATATAAATATTACTTAAATAGAAGTTTAAGTTTGTGTTTGGTATGGTTTTCCTCTTTTTTTCTTTTTTCTTTTTTTACTAGCCATATATGTAACATACAATATAATATAATATGTATATTTTTACATGTATATATATATTCCATATATGTAAATATATATGTCCATATAATTAACACATTTCTTTTTAAATATAGCATTTAACATATATATATATATATATATATATATATTCATTTTGCATTACATATATATGTACACTATTTTATTTTTAATATTATTGCTTAAGCCTAAGTCATCACAAAACAAGAATTAGCTATTAGAGCCAACTTGCTGAAAAAAATAAACTTGATCATTAAGACCGATTAAGAGCTTTCTAGATTCAAACAACAAAATTTTGAATTTTTTTTCCAAAAAATTTTTCGTTTTCTCTTTCTTCTTTTTTTTTTCAAAGATTCACTAACAAGTGTAGATTATTTATAGATTCACAAGCACTCTTGCTAACCAATAAGTCTTTTCATTTACCTATAATGACTAATTCTTTTGGATAACCTTTATTTAGGGACCATTTCTTTACAGGATTTCTTTCTCTTTAGGGAGTCTCTTTCTTTAAGGGTTTTAAACTCTTTCTTAGTAGCTTTAAGCTCCTCTACTAGAATATTGATCCTCATACTTAGGGCAAATGACTTTTATTCCACTAAGGATGGCTTCAATAATCATTTTGCTTGAGAATAGACATCTTACTAATGATTAGTTTAATCTAAGAGAACTTTTCTTACCTTCTCTTAGTTTAGATTTCGCTCTTGACTACAATTCCAAAAATTACTTGTAAGTGATACACTTGAATCAATCTATTAGACCTTTTTCATATTTATAATGTACCAAGGGCTTTTGGTCAAGATTTTAATGAAAAGATCTATCATTACTATCACGCCTTGAAAGGGGGCCTAGAAACCTTTACTAAAATTATTATGGCACGTATGCACCCATTACATGATAATCATCTTACGAGTCAGAAATTGTAACAAGTTATAATACATACGATCAGATAATAAAATATCACTATGGAACCCGATTCCTACGGTCAACCATGATCGTAGATAATCGGTATCCCCTACCAATCAATAAATAGGAAAAATCCCTAGGTTCTCAACTTCAAATTCTATTCACATGGGGATCCTAAAATTTCATCTAAGTAAATCTATCCTCCACAAATCTTACTTCGTTGTTTTGGTCTTCCAAACTCTCAACACTTCACATCTTAGCTCATCCTACGCTTTCGCTATTGACACTTGCATAAAGTCTGTGAGGGGGTGAGCACACCATGGTGTAGTGAATAAGATGGTAACACTTTTAATGCTACGCACACACACACAACAAACTCAAATCAAAATATTATACATATGCTATATATATACATAAGCAAATTGACATCGAGTTATTCAACCTATGCTATATACACAAGCAAGAAAATTCAATTTAAAATATTAAACGTATGCTATGCATGAACAACTATATGAATGTAGCATCTCATGTGGTCTTTCGGTAACCGACATGAAGTTTAGGGTTTACGCTCCCTTTGACCTTGAGTTGGGGATTCCAAAGCCACCATCAGTGCCCAAGTCATTACCCGATTTATTATCTTATCACTTGGTTAATTATGATATCTTATTAACTCAATAGTGAACACTCCTATGCCTCTCTACACTAGACGGAGCAAAACCCTCAAGGACAGGCCGGACTTGGAACCGTCAAGGCACGACAATCCCCTAATCACTTAGTTCACACTTAGTGGAACAACAATTCTTTTGATCACTTCCGATGCATCCTGTAGCAATGATGGCCTTTAATCTCATGCAATGTCTCGTGAAAATGCATGTCAAGTTTTTAAATCAGGTCCTCTTCCTTAATTAATTTATTTAAGTTGATCAAACAACATTTACAATAACAATCAATCATATCACAAAAGTAAACATCAAACATTCCATTTCACTCATCACAACAAGCACAAATCATGTTTTTCTTATCACTCAAGACAAACACTAAACCTAAACCCCATGGACATAGACTTATCCAGTTTTATAATGGATTGACTTATCTCGGCACCTCTTTGTTCCATTTCTTTTAAATTTCAAACCACTCGGGTCGACTTATGATCATCCAATCTGGCACCTCTATGCCCTTTTTCTCAAATGCCGAACCACTCAAGTTGGCTTACAATCATTTCTAACACCTCTATGTCATTTATATTACATGTCAAACGAACCACTCAGGGTTGATTTACATTAATCATCTTTGACACCTCTATGCCATTGCACTTCTCGAGTGCTCTATCATTTTCACACTTTCGAGAGCCAACAAGGACATCTCGCATCTTCCTTTTTAATGTTTTCAGGACACTTGTGTATAATATACATATATACATATCTATACATATATATGTTTGGGACCTTTCCTCAATTAAGGACAATTTGCTAGACATTTCCCCTTACGTACTTAAGAGGATAAGAAAATATGGTCATTGATTTGTAAAAATTAAGGTTGCATTCATGATTTGGTATGGTTATGTTCATGAGCGAGTTTCGTAATTAAAATAGGAAAATAAGTTTGTTGAGTATATGTATACACATTCAAGAACCAACTCTGCCATGTATACATACTAATGCCTATACACCCTATTCCAACTAAGCATACCCATTTGGTAGCTATAGAATGAAAAGTTAAGTTTCTATATTTTGGTTGATTCGGAAGAAAACAATTTGTAAAACATGGGTTAGGCTTATGGTTATAGCACTAGCGATATAGCGCTAGGTGCTATCATTTAGGTGATGACATTTAAACTCTCAGACCATTCATTCCCCTATATTCCTCCCGACTTATTTCCTAACTCATTAATTCCCATCACATAACTCAATAATAATCACATTAAATAGTAAATATGACAAACAACAATTTCACATACATAGCATTCTACATACAACACAACATAGTAGCATATCATTAAGTTTTCCACTCACTTATTTAGGGTTGTCGTAGTCTTAGCCAGAATCGAGTATCCTTCTATGATGCTTCCTCAACCTAATCATAAGGTCGCATCTCCATCTGACTTTAGTAGTCTTCTAGCACCCGATATGTGTACTCTACTCATCTTGTGATTAATGACAAGGCGTGAAGTTTCCTCCTTATGGAACTTTAGGCGAGCAAGATTCAAATGTTGAACTTCCTTCGAATCTATGCTTCTAACACCTCAAGTTGCTGTAATCAACTATCTGCTTTCCTTATGTAGAAGTCGAGCAATGGAATGTCTTTGACTTGCCAAATTTGGAATTCCTTCTTCCACATATACAAGATATTCTTGGAAAGGACAATTGGAGATCTTGCATTAGGGTATTTGGCCAAGAATGATTTTTGTCGACATCCTTTGAACATTCCATTGTGAAATCTATCTCATTCCAACTATCTCCTAAGCTATCATCTTAGATATTGCTTGAATCATTCCCTTCACCATTTACATCATCATAGACGCTTCTCTCATCTATGAAGCATCTTTGAACCTTTCCTTTATCTAATTGTCTTTAATATCTTCCAACGAACTACTCGTAGGATAACCCGCAGGATTTAGCAGTTCTTAAAGGTCTATGTCATATTCTTTCTTCTCTTCTTTGTTGATGTTTCCACCTAAGAGTTCTTCATACTTTCTACTGGATTTCATCCTTACTCACACTTCCATCATACATACACCAACCTTTTCCACATACCACATGCACACCAATATACACATATTCTTATCCATTTACTCTACACATATTACACACTTCCCATATCCATACTTACATACCCACACCATACATCATCTTATACACTTATTCACATATTCCATATACATCTTACACCATCAATATATGCCCACATACTTTGCACATACCGCATTTGCCTTCCATACCCATACATACATATTCATACTCCGCATATCGTCTCCTATTCATACATACATATCCCACATACATCATCCTCAACTTCCACATATGTCCATACACCATACACTATTTCACATACATACATACATTCCTACACATAACACTCTTTCCTTATACATATATACATGCCACATATTCCACACACACCATCCATATACACTCTAGTACCATGCACCCTACACCTTCCATACATATATACAGACACAATACTCCACACATCCCACACCTTTAATACACCTACATACCTTCTCGCACACACCACATATCATCACCACCACATACACACATCCTCACACACCGCACACTTTCATTAACACATACACACTCTTACACCCTACATACCATCACCTACACTTACACACATCCTTACACACACACATGCCACACACCCATATACACATACCGCACACCCTTACACACATCACACATCATTACCAACACATACACACACACACATTCCGTATACACTACATCACCTCCTCGTTTACACATGTGCATGCACACACATTCCTACATATGCACCATATGCATCCTTATACATACATATTCATATAAGCATTCTCCTTCCTGCACATACACATACACACCTCCATTCACCCACACACATACACTCTCACACACACACAGCCTTCACCTGTACACACACATCCTCACCCATTCTTACACACCTCACACACCTTCAATCACACATACACATATACACACTTTTCCATATACATTACACACATCCCTACACACATACGCATACATACATCTTCATTCCCGCACACATACGCACCTTCCTCCACACACATCAAACACCACTTGCACGTACATACACATATACTCTACATACACCGCATACCACCAGCGCATACATACATACGTTCGCGTACACACCACACACACCTACTTATATACATATATCTTGCTCTTCCTCCCATTTCCCCCTTCTTTCCTCCTCGGGAACACTGCTGCTATGGTTGTTGATGGTCACTGTTGCTATTCCCATCGTGGTTGCTGTTGCTGTCGTCCTCGTGGTCGTCGTCGCTGCTGTAGTTGTGGTCACGGTTGCCGCTGTTACTACGGTTGCAATTACCGCTGTTGTTGCCCTCCTCCCTCGCACACATACGTACATACACATACGGTTGCAACAGGGCAACTCTTCCACTTCACGGGTTTCTTCTCAGACGTAGCTCGTAGGATGTTGCTGCCATTCATGGTTGCCGTTGTTGCCGTTGTCAAGGGCTGTTGCCACCGGAGTTGCTGGGTCGAAGTCGTCACAGTTGCTGTTGGAGGCCATCATTGCTGAGGGTCGGGGCTGCTGTCGTCATGGCCATCGCGGACACCGGCGTTGTTACTGCTGTTCTTCATTGTCGTCGGGGTCGCCGTTGGAGTCATCGTTGTTGTCCTTTGGCTGGATACTACCATTACCGTCCTTTTCGCTGTCGTTGCTATTGCTTCCGCTGTCATTGGCAAAGGATACCGGACGGACACGATGCCAAGCCGCTGTCCATTACCCCACCGCCGTTGCTGCAATCAGGGCCACCGTTGCTGCTGCTATGGAGATTGCTATTGCTGCCGCTATCACGGTTGTTACGGCCGTCGTTGGGTGGCTATTGTGGCTGCCGTTGTTGTCGCAGCCGGGGTTGTCGTCAGAGTTGTTGCCGTCGTTGTCGTCGTCCTCCTCGACGTCACTGTCACTACCATCGCCGTCGGACGTTGTCATCACTGCTGGAGGTTGAGAAGGAAAAAAAAGATAACGGAAGGGAAGAAAAAGACAACCAGAATGAAGAAGAAAAGAAAAGAACAAAAAAAAAGAAAAGGAAGAAAGAGGGAGCAGAACGGGAGAGAGAGAGGTAAGGGGCAGGAGGCCTGATCTAGACAGCTGCAAAAGAAAAGAAAAGAAAAGAAAGGAAAAGAAAGAAAAGAAAGGATGGGACTTTTTTTTTTCTCTATGTTATATATATATTTATATGTATATTTATATATTATATTATAATTATAATTTATTTAAAAATATCTCATTTTTAACATTTCGCACTCATATGGAAATATTTTTAAAAATTACATATTTAACAATTTATTACAAATTTTTACATCTAGGTTAATTTAATTATTTCGAAGATAAATATTTACTCTAAATTTTAATATAAAATTCCTAGATTTATAATTTAATTTAATTTCATTATTCAACCGAATATTGCATAAAAATTATATTTCGGATGATTTATTTTTTTAATTTAATTTACTCAAGCTAAAGAACTTACGATTTTTTTTATTTATCTATTTATAAGTCTATATTTGGATTTTTTTTATTACTTCGCTTCCTAAATTTATTCAATAATATATTTCATATAATTCAATTTGTTAAGTTCGTTTTCTTTTCTTTGCCCAAGATTATTGCTTCTAATTGTTTTATTTTTAAAACCTATTATTTTCTCAAAATATTAAAATAATATTTTTGCATCACAACATTTGAATTTTTGTCATACATTTCTCGAAGTTTTTAATGTTGCAAAGTTGTTCTTCTCGCTACCACGACCTAGAAGTACTTATTATTCTATTTATTTTCTGTAATCGTTTATATAATTTTTTGAAATTTTTCGGACTTCACAATTACTTCAACATAGGTTGACAAGTTAATAATCGTTACAAAAACCCAGAAGTATGCTTGCACCAACTTCAGAAGCAATTTTTTTTTTTTTTTTTGTCTAAGATAAAATATTTTATATGATTTGAAAACCTTTTAGAAAGGGGTGGCCTTATGGGTGGGATTTTAAACTATAGCTCTTAGAAGCTTATAGATTGGTGGCTTTTATGATTGCCCCTAGTGCTTTTAAGCCTTTTTGGGCTCACTCTTGATTATATATGAGTCTTAATTACCTTCTTAGGCTTTTCTTTTCTTCTTTTCACAAGAGGTCATTGTCTCTTTTTATTGGGTGACTTATAACTCTAATTGTTTAAATTATGTGTGTGGTTTTCATGATCTAGAGTTATCTTATGCTCAAAAGAAATAAATTATCAATTACAACCAATCACTCTTAAATTGATGCAACTTAGGGAAGCACAAATTAGTTTAATCCTTTCCTCCTAACTGATGGCCCTATCCTCCTAATTGCCTCATTGTATGATGGTTTTTTATGGGGTTTTGTTTTGAAAATACTTCATTTAAAGGCTTAATATGGTTGATAAGGGATAATTGTGTTTAGGATAAAGAAATGAATACCTAACATCATTTTGAATCGCATGTTAAGTTCAAGATAGACCTCCTTTAAGGAATCAATCCAAAAACCTCATAATGATGACACTCAACTTCTCAAGTGTTTAAAGATTGGTGTTTAGGATGTGGTTTGCCTCTTTTCATCCTAAACCTTTCAGCTTGGGAGATATCTTATTTAAATTCTTTCCTTATTTAGCTTAAATGGCTGAATCCCCCTAAAAAACCTTCATGCCTCAAGTGGATTACCTTTAATATCATGCCTCTAAAGTTAACAAAAAAATTAAGAGAAATGTCGATAGATAACTTTTATTTAAATGATTTGTTTCTTTGTTATTACAAATCTTGCAAATATTAACTCTCTCAACTTGCTAACATTTGCCCCTTACTCTCTTACCTTAGATGATATCCTTAATTATTTTAGATGATCAGTTAGCTTATTATGTGGTAGCAGTAGACTTTCAACATTAGACGCTAAAGATGGTCCTTCATGGCTTAGGGAAGGTTTGTTTTTTATACACAGACCCACTAACTTCCAAGAGGTTAGATTGGATAATCTTTGAATCTGTGAGGTCTTAAACCTTATTCTTTAGCCTCCAATAGTTTTTAGTTAAGTGATCTTTCTAGCCCATATGGTAGTTACATTGTGTGTATGGATTATAGTTCCTTAGCCTGTAGTTTAGCTTAGGGGCCTCATATGCTAGGATCCCTACTTCCCTTAATTATTGAAAATTTAAGTCAGTGAAACTCTCAATAGTGTGAAGTGTCTTCCCCAAGTGCCATTAGTGGTTTTATCTTAAGTCTTTACTCTTTTGTTGATTCTTGACTCCTTTCCTCTTAATTCATGATTACAGCACAATGTATCTTTTTGAGTTTGAAGGTATGGAGCATTCTCTATAAGATTAGCCTAAGCATGGAATATAAGACCCATAGTCATTTCCAAGTCTGTGATCCTTTCTCTTAAGGTCATCATTTTTTTCTTCAAGAATTGTAAGCCTTTCATTATAGTATATAGCCTCTTATTGAATGATAAGCTTCTTCCTTAAAGTTTTTTTTTTCCTCTATTCTAACTTGGGTTTAATTATTCAAGTAGTTTTAAGTCATTGACTAACTACTCAAAGGGTATAGGAAGTTCCTCTCAACTTTGGACCCTTTCAATTTCATTTGCGTTCAATATGTTGATAGTATGCCCTAAGTCTTGGATGAAGCCTAATTAGATTGCCCTTACATCTATTAAGTCCTAAATCTCATTTTTTTAGCTCCTAGCAATTATCTATAGTATGCCCCTATTAGCCCATGTGGTATTCACATTACGCATTTGGATCATATTTTCTTGGCTTGTATCCTAACATTGGGTCTTTAGGATACAATAAGCCATCCCACATTAGTTGATAAAAAAAACTTTTGATGATAGAATGAGGATCTAAGTGAATTTCCTTCCAGGTTTTTTCGAGCCTTTCTTGTTTCATGTGAGCTATAATAGTGTAGCATTTATGGTTGCCTTAGAATATGATGGGGTTAATCTTTTTCCTATCGATTTCCCTATTATGATGGCTTCTTTAATTCTACTGCCAGTAGCTACTATATTTGGAAAATTGGACATAGTGCTACTAATCAAATGCTCATAATAAGGTTCATCTAATGTGTTGATGAACATAGATGTGAGGTCATTTTCTAAGAAAGGAGGAATGACTCTGACCGCCAAGGCTCTCCATATTTAGGCATATTCTTTAAAGTTTTCCTTGTTATTTTTATTCATTCCTTAAAGGTCCTATATTGAAGGAGTTGTCTTCATGTTGAACTTATATTGGTTGTAAAACGCACGAGCTAATTTGTCCCATGTATTGATCTCATTTAGATCTAGTTAGGCATACTAATTCAATGTAGGCTCAATGAGATTGTCTTGGAATGTTTAGATCATTAGCTACTTATATTTGGTGTAACAAGCCATCTTGTGTAGATACAACCTTATGTGAAGTGTAGGGCATTCAGTCCCATTATATTTTTCTAAGTGCGGTACTTTAATTTTTTCTAGATAAGCTTCTATGTCATGCAATGCATTAGCGGAAATTCTTGTTTAATCAAACCTGTCGTGACTCTTCATCTTAGTAGTGAATTATTGGAACAACCTTCTTTCCATTTCTTCCCACCTATCTTTCAATTCCTTTTTTTAGGATTTTAAACCCAATATTGATAGTAGGGCTAAGCATGGAATTAATTCCTTTAGGAGGTAGAATCTCAATTGTCTCTTTAAGGTAAGCCTTTAAATGCCCTCATGTGATGACTAAGCAACCCTAAAAAGATTGATGTCTTTGGTGAGGAATTGGATTTGTTAAGCCATCTTCTACATAGCTTGTGTCAATGCTACTACTACTGTTGTTGTCATTACTCATCATGAGTTTTGATAGTACACTTAGTCGCTTAGAGGCGAGAATCTAGGAAGAATCTATTCCTATTAGCAATTCTTTCTTTTCTTAGTTTTTTTTAATTAACTTGAAAAATAAAAGAAAAAAGGACTTAGAAATTAACTAAAGAAACAATTGTGACTCTAAGATTCTAAGGAGGTAGAGATAAGTAGAATAGCTATTATCATTAATATATATATATATTTATGAAGGGATAAGCTAAGATGATTATTATTTATCTACAAAGTAGAAGGAAGCTTTTATTGACTATTTTACAAGGTAAAGGAATTTTTTTATATATTTTTTGTTACTTAAGAAAAGATAATTGGAATGATAATGAAAAAACAAATCATTATTTACAATTCTAGTATCTCTTTTTTCTTCTTCCTTATTATTCCCCCTTTTTTAGCTTTTTTCTCACCTTACTTTTTTTTTACTCTTTTTTTTTTAAAAAAAGGTGATAAAGTAAAAAAAATCAAATGGCTCATATAGAAAAACGTTATTTATTATTACTCATAAAATCAATAGGTACTCTAAATCAATCAACAGGGTTGAATATTCCTAGTCTAGTCTTGCAATTGTGCTCCTAGATACTGTAACATCTTTAGCGCCTATTCAGGGACACCTTTGGTTCATTCAACTTGGGCTAAGAGAGTCTACATGACGAATTCTACCCTCCTAACTCTTTCTCTCTAGTAATTCACCTCTACTTCAAATAGTTAACTCAGGAGCTAGGCATACTTGGCATCCTGTTGACTTCTTACTCATTGCCTAGTCAATTGATTGCCATTGATCTAAAATATTATCAATTTTTCAAGTAATATTTATTAGTAGTTCGATCTTTCTTTAAGTAAAGAAATTAAATAAAGATGCATGACAACATACAGATGCAAGAACCATTAAGGTAATGTAGCACCTCTCGAGTTGTAACCCTATTAAGACTTAGGGTTTATATCATAATTCTAATATATAGGGAAATATCTATACAAGTGATTACTTTATAGGAATATAAAGGCATTTGTAGGGAAAGAATATAACAAGGCACATACAAAACGGTTTACATAATCATTTATAGAATGCTTGAGCATTAATTGGATTGCAACTTTAATTAAATGCCATAGTAACTTTATGGTTGGTGAAAAGTATAGGCAATTTAGGTGAGTTTTAAAGGTTCTCAAACTCTATAGTCTCCTACATTATTAAAAAAAATGGATCTTAGGCTACATCAAAGCTTAAGTGGGGTAACCTAATTAACCTTGAGTATTAGTTGTCCCACAACACCTAAAGCTTATACAATAGCTCCCCTCCGAGGGTCTTAAGACAACCTAGGTCTAACTGCATCTTACATACATTGATTTTTAATTTAAAACCCCCCACAAATAAACCTCAAATGCTACATAAAAAAAGTTAGTACAACTATTTACAAATGGATAAGAAAATTTTGAGAGTAAAATGTTAACAAATATTTCCAAAATAAATTCTATTTTTGGAAGGTTTAAATGTCTAGCCCACTTAACCATCCCTAGTGGATTCATCATTCTATTGAGCCTAAATTCAGTTTATTTTTCCTAGTCTAATTTTCATTAAACCTTATGTTCATTTAATGTAAATCCTTGACTAAGATTAAGAACATTTCAATTTATTTCATTTAATTTGGAGAAAAGGGAGCTGCACCCAATTAAGATTAGGGAAATTTTAAATTGGGACTAATTGAATAAATTAGTCCTAATTTAGCTATTGGTCTACTTGAAAATTTTTAAATAAAATTTAAAAACTTTGGAATTTGAGGACTACCCTATTAAAACCTCGTGGTTGACACTTTAACCTTCCAAGTTTAAACTTATTTCAAACAAAGAAGGAAAGAAAAAAGAATCATTAGATTTAGATAAACCTATCTTAAGTTCTATAGTTTAGTTTTGATGATAACAAAAGAGGATTAAAATATTTAATATGTTTATTCTTGAGTACAAGAGTTTTAGATTATATAGAAGTTGTTTAATGGATTTTTAAAACAGGCAAAAGGTGTTTTAGAAGTTTAACAAAAGAGTTTTCAATAAAAATAAAGTAACAGAAGGTAGTTTAGAACCTCTAGAGACTTTTGTATAAGTCCTTAATCTCGTTAATAGTTGGATAGAAGTACTTTCAAAATCTTTAAAACAAAGAGAGAAGTACGAAGTTTTTAGATAGAAGCAATTTCAGAACATTTGCTATAAGAAGACGTTGCAGGATTTTCTTTCAAAAGTTTTAATAGAACCTTTGGACTAGCATAAGCAATATGTGGTTCTAATCAGAAGTTATTTCAAAACCTTCAGTGGGAAGAAGTATATGCTTCACAGAAGGATGTTTAGAACCTTTATGTCTGAGTACAAAATTTTTCTAGATTCAACGGAAATAATTAAATTTCGTGTTCTTATAATTTTTTTAAGGCCTAGCTCCACTTGTCAAGTATATTTGGGTAATATACTTAATGTGTTTCATTGAAGTGGGATTTATCATCTTGGGGATTTGATTACTTCAAGTTTTTATCAAAAGTTTTATTCAAAATTTATTTGTTTTTCACTTTAATTTTGACTGCTGGTTCGTTCGTATGTTGCAAAGACATTTCCAAAAATTCTTTATAATTTATTCTTGGACATATGTTTAAGGACGATAAGGTAAAGTTGTTACAAAGATAAGGATATATCTATAATAAAGATATGGTTGTTATGAGAAGATGAGGTTCTACAACATGAGAGGTATCATGAAATCTCTTGAAGTTTATCTAGGAAAACCTCAACAAACTTTTAGATATTCAAATCCAAGAAAAGATCTCTACAACAAGAAGATACACATCATAGGATAGATTTTTATTGAAGATTATCCAGATTTTAAATTCAAATATCAAAGAGGAAATCGTGGTCATTTCCATTAAAAGGGTTATTTGAAATTCAAATTGTTGTTGTGTTTTTTTTTCTTCTTTCTAGCTGATCGTTGTTATTCTTCTATAAAAGAGAAAGAAGCTCCAAAAGATAAAGATGATCAATCAAGAACACGAGCAGAAAATCTTCATCTTACTATCCTTCAAAAGATGCACAAAAGAGTTCTCATTTAATTGTTACTGAATTTAATCATAGAAGATACTTTATTTCTCTTCTTTGTTTATTTGCTTGTTCTTATGAGTGATTGAGAGTTGTTTATCATTGTAGTTGAGTGATTAGATTAGTATAAAAGCTAAGGAGACTCAATAGTGAGACTTTGCCAAAGTGTTGGTGTGTTTGTATGCTTAATTTGATTTAGTATAGTGAAACTCAACCGTTAGAGACAATCAGGTCCCTAGTGTGGAGCTGGAAGAGAGGACGTATGCACAAGGTGGAACCTCTATACATCACTAAGCCTGATTCTCTCTCTCTCTCTCTCTCTCTCTCTCTCTCTCTCTCTCTCTATTTAATTGCATGCTCATTGTTTAATTATTGCTCACGCCATTAAAATTTCCATTCAAGAGTGTTTTTACAAAGTTGCGAAAAATTGAAAATTTCAATAATTAATCAATTTACGCCCCTCTTGATTAACTTAACAGAACCAACAATTGGTATCAAAGCAAGACTCTCTTACTGTATTAAGTGATCCAAATGTTATGTTGCAATTAACCGAGCACCCTTCTTTAACTGTTTAAATTTTTCATATTGGAAAATGCGCATGGAAACTTATATCAAGGCTAATAACTATGACTCATGGTAGGTTATTTCCATAAGAGATAGAATAATCAATTTAGATGGAGATTCAATTCTGTCATACTCAGAGAAGAAAACCATTGAGAAAAATAATAAAGCAAAAAATCTATTGTTGTCCATGATTGCTGTGATGGATTTCTATCTGATATCCTCTTATGCAAATGCAAAGGAGATATGGGATACTCGATGTGAGGACAGATACAATCAAAGAAACTAGGATAAATGCTTTAGTTCAATAGTATGAATTATTCAAATTTAAATCTGATGAAGCTGTTAAAGATGCTTTTAATAGGTTTACAGCAATCACCAATGAGCTTGCACCACTAGGGAAGAGACTTCTTCATTCAAATCTTCTGAGAAAAATGCTAAAGATACTACCACCATCTTGGGATGCAAAGAAAATAGCTATGGAAGAAGCTCAAGACCTCAACAAGCTCTCTCTTTATCAACTAAGGGAAAAGCTCATGGCATATAAGTCTCACATAAAGACCACGCAACGAGCAGAAAGTAGTACCAAAGGAATAGCATTCAAAGCTAAGGAAATTATGCAAAATGATTCAGAATTTGATGACAGTGACAATGAGGAAGAAGAGCATATAAATTTGCTAGCCTTGAAGGCTTAATTGACTACTCAAGAAGCAAAGAAGTAAGAAGTTTAGTACATTTAAGAAAACTACTGAATATAAGAAAAATGATGCAGGGAAAACCGATAAAGAAAAGGAGAAATGAAAAGAGAAAAAGGAAATCCAATGCTACGAATGTAAGAAGTCAAGACATATCAAGTAGAAATGTCCTACTCTGATAAAAAAGATGGAGAAATACAAAAAGAAGAGTCGTACAATGCTAGCTACATGGAGTGATTTGGAGGACTCAAAAACCAATCTAGAAGATTCAGAAGCAAAGGAAGAGGAGGTAAATCTTTGTCTCATAGCCAATTCTGATGTACATTTTGAATTCGATGATGATATAATTGAAGATGATATGTTAGCAGAAATGAAGAAATTACTAAGAGCACTTAAAAAAGCTTATGTGAAATTGGCTAAATTTGATAGTGAAATAAAAGCTCTTAAAAATGAAAAAGAAGCATTAAGACAAACCAATTCATTGCTTGTTGATGAGAATGACATATTAAAGCTTGAAAATAAATCTATGCATGTTGATCTTGATAACTTAAGAAAAGAGAATCACGTGCTTAAGGAAGAATCCAATAGTATGAAAGTGAGAATTGATGATTTGTCTAACTTCTTGAAAAACACATTTAATAAATTTGATGAAAGTGATAAGAAATTGAGCATGCTAATTTCCTCTCAAAGATTATCAAATGAAAAACATTGTTTAAGATATAATCTTGGTACTAATTCAAAAACAAATCATAATATTGTGTTTGTTAAGCCAAAGCAAGTTGTTAATGATGATTTTATCATTAAAAAGAATGAATCAAATAATAATCATGTGAAAAGGAATTCTATGAGAAATACTAGAAGTTATGATAGAAGTTATCCTAAGAGAAGGTATCCATATAATGGGTACTATAGAAGCAACGTCAGAAGGTATACAAATCGAAATTACAAGAAGTAGATAAATGACTGGTATTGGAATAATGATACTTATTCTTGTTTCTTTTGTGATAAACCTAGACATATAAAAAAAAATTGCTTTTACAAGAAGAATAAGCTCAGTAGCCAACAAGTAAATCAAATAAAACAAATGAGCTTATCTTTTGGAGCACCCAAACTTGTTTAAGTTCTTAAAAGGGTTTGATCCCTTTTTTATGTATATAGGAACATGAAGCTAAAATAAGAGGAACATGGTATCTCGATAGTGGATGTTCCAGATATATGACTGGAGATGCTTCATTGTTCAATAGCATAATATGGGAAGAAAAAGGATATGTGATGTTTGGAGACGGCAGTAAATGCAAAATCATTGCTTCAAGAATAATTAGTATACATCCTTACACTACTGCAAATGTTTATCTTGTGAAAGGTTTAAAACATAATTTGCTGAGTATTAGTCAATTATGTGATAAAGCTTACAAGATGATATTTGAACTAGACAAGTGTTATGCTTTTAATGGAAAAGGAGTAAAATTATTTGAAGGATTTAGGAAAAAGAACATTTATCTTATAAATCTAGCTGGTGTTGAAAATGTTTGTTTGTTATCAATGAATGATCATATTTTTGCTTAGCATAAACGATTAGGACATGTTAATTTTAATCAATTAGAGAAGCTATCTAAAAAGAATATTATAAAAGGATTGCCTAGAATTAATATAAGTCAAGATGTGAAATTTGATGCTTGCTTATGCTTGTCATAAAAATTTTAAAGTTTTTCAAATGGATGTGAAAAGTGCATTTTTAAATGGACTTATAAAAGAAGAAGTTTTTGTTGAACAACCCCCTGGTTTTGAAGATCCTTTTAAAACTAATTATGTTTTCAAACTCAATAAGGTGTTGTATGGTTTAAAAAAAGCCCCAAGGGCATGGAATGAAAGATTGAGTATATTTTTTCTTTCAAAAGATTTTCAAAGAGGAAAAGTGGACACCATATTATTCTTAAAAACATATAATCATGATATTTTGATTGTACAAATATATGTCGATGACATAATTTTTAGATCTACTAATGAATTGTATTGTCAAGAGTTTGCTAAGACTACGTAGGTAAAATTCAAAATGTCAATGATGGGTGAGTTGACATTCTTTCTTGGGCTACAAATAAAACAAACTAAGAAAGTTATGTTTATCCATCAAGAAAAGTATACAAGATAAAGTCTAAAGAAATTTGGATATGAAGGTTATAAAAAGGTTGCAACACCTATATGAGCACTTCAACAAGGTTAGATTATGACTTAAATGGAAAGAAGGTAAGTGAAAAACTTTATAGAAGTCTTATGGGATCTTTACTATACTTGATTACATTTAGACCTGATATTTTGTTTAGTGTATGTATGTGTGCAAGATCTCAAAGTGCTCCAAAAGAAACACATTTATCAGCTGTTAAGCGAATTTTCAAAGCATATAGAAATAAGACATTCTAGGTATATTAGTAGTATATTTGGGTAATATACTTAATGTGTTTCACTAAAGTGGAATTTATCATCTTGGGGATTTCATTACTTCAAGTTTTTACCAAAAGTTTTATTCAAAATTTATTTGTTTTCACTTTAATTTTGATTGTTGGTTCATTGGTATGTTGCAAAGACATTTTTTAGAAATTCTTCATAATTTATTGTAATGACCCGAAACCCAAGCGGTACTACTACCCACCATGTGTCCTTATATCACAAGAACACATTAAAGCTCTTAATAACTCTGATATTTTTTAACCTGTAACTCTTATAATAAAAGTATTCTATATGACCTCAAAATTCAAATAATAACTTGAACCATAACAAATATCTAACTCAGCAGAAGTCTTAAAACACCAAAAATAACAATTTTCAACAAATACTATCTATTACAATTAAACATCATAATTCTTCCTAAAATTTAATCACCATAATAATAATGGTACTTTTTATCTTCCTGTCTCTACGGCTCACTTAAACCCAAGTCATCTTCTGGGTTCTCATCTCCCTCAACACCTACATCTAAAACTAGTTCCCTGAAGGGTGAGCTAATGCCCAGGACGTATGCATGATAAACATAAATGAATATCACACATGTTATGCAAAACTTAAACACATATAATTATTTCTTAATATAATTTAAGTTCACAAGCAAACAATAGGGTACTCATGACCCCCTTAACACACTTAATACATTGGAGCATGTCTTGGTAATGGGAACTGCCACTACGGGCCTTACACCCATAATCCCTTAATCCTTAAACTTAGTGATGAGAACTATCACTACGGGTCCCACACCCATGTACACTTAACCACTTAAACCTGGTGATGGGAACTGCCACTACAGTCCCCACACCCATTTACACTTAAACACTTGAACGACGTCCAACCCAGATCATTTCCAAGCACAACTCCACTAAGGACAACATCACATAAGGATCATTAGGGTACTCCCTAGGGATCTACCACTATGAGCCCTTAGATCAAGCCAAGCACATACAACGTATCACTTAAATACTTAAATCGAATCATATACTTAATTCAATTTCAAATACTTGTACTAACTTAAACAAATACATAATAATACACAAGTTACATATACCTTGAATCCTAGCCTTAAGCACTTCCCGATCTTAGACTTAACCTAACTGGAAATTTGTTAACATATTCTTCTTAGTATTCAATCTAAGATCAATATCATTCTTAATCTCCTTAATCCTACTTATTTAATTTCTCTAAGGCCTTACTAATTATCTGGTTACGTAGAAATTAGTTTAAATCGAAGTTAAACAAACATATAATCATGTTATACTTTATTCAATATGGTCATGTTGGGGATCGTGTTAGAGGTCATGTATCTCTCGGTGTATAACTTAGTTTTAACACGGTCTAAACGCGACCATGTTATAAGGTCGTGTTGCCCTTGCTTAACATGGTCGAAACACGACCATGTTGGGTGGCCGTGTATCTCTCGATGCACTTTTCCATTTTAACATGGTCTAAACATGACCATGTTGGGAGGTCGTGTTGCCCTTAAACTTAATCGGTCAAAACACGACCATGTTGGAAGGCCGTGAATTTCTTAGTGCACCTTTCTATTTCAACACGGCCAAAACACAACCGTGTTGTTAAGCCGTGTTACCCTCGGTGATCTCCACAAATCCTAATTCTCTTACTTCAATCCATCCTAAACTTAATCCTTTCTATTCCTAAGCTTAATCACATCTCTAAAATTTGTAAGTGTATTTAAATTACATAATTTGTATACTTACTTCAATTTTCTTTCGAGTTGAATCCTTAAACCTTTTGAGTCTTTTCCCTATTACACCTTTCTCGTTTCTTGAATCCTAATACCCAGATTATACTAATAAGTTAAAAATTTACTAACCGAATTCGAAACTTGAATAGGATTTTCTCATCTTTCGTCTTTAGGGTTCTTGACTAAAGCGTCTCCTCCTTTTCCTGCTTGTCACTGTGTGGTTACAAATAAAGTGAAAAGAGGAAACCTAGTGTTATTATAGAGTATTTATACTCTACTTGTGAAAAGACATATTTGTCCCTTAAATATTCTAAAATTACCGTCATCATCCTTTATTCTTTGTGACTATATATTTTATATACTATAAGAAAAATATGTGTATTACATTTATTCTTAGGCATATGTTTAAGGACGATAAGGTTAAGTTTTTACAAAGATAAGGATATATTTACAATAAAGATATGGTTGTTATGAGAAGATAAGGTTCCACAACATGAGAGATATCATGAAATCTCTTGAAGTATATCCAGGAAAACCTCAACAAACTTTCAGATATTCAAATCTAAGAAAAGATCTCTGCAATAAGAAGATACACATCATAGGATGGATTTCTATTGAAGATTACCCATATTTTAAATTCAAATATCAAAGAGGAAATCGTGGTCATTTCTATCAAAAGAATTATTCAAAATTCAAATTGTTGTTGTATTTTTTTTTCTTCTTTTTAACTAACCGTTGTTCTTCTTCTATAAAAGAGAAAGAAGCTCTAGCAGATAAATATGATCAATCAAGAACACGAGTAGAAAATCTTCATCTTACTATCCTTCAAAAGACACACAAAAGAGTTCTCATTTAATTGTTACTAAATTTAATTGTAGAAGATACTTTACTTCTCTTCTTTATTTATTTAATTGCTCTTATGAGTGATTAAGAGTTGTTTATCACTATAGTTGAGTGATTAGCTTAGTGTGAAAGCTAGGGAGACTCAGCAGTGAGACTTTGCCAAAGTGTTGGTATGTTTGTACTCTCAATTTGACTTAGTATAGTGAAACTCAATCAATAGAGACAATCGGGCCCCCAGCGTGGAGTTGGAAGAGAGGACGTATGTGCAAGGCAGAACCACTATACATCAATGAGCCTGATTTTCTCTCTATTTTTTATTTAATTGCATACTTATTGTTTATTTATTGCTCATGCCATTAGAATTTCCATTCAAAAGTGTTTTTACAAAGCTGAAAAAAATTGAAATTTTCAATAATTAATCAATTCACCCCCCTCTTGATTAATTTAACGGGGACCAACAACCTAATTATTATTTATAATTCAAATCACCTTGTAGATACCTATATACCCATTGTTCAAGATCAAATTTATCATTGTTCACATGATATAACTCTTAAGTTGCTATTTTACCATACTATTATTACTATTTTTTATTATATTTTATTATTTATTTTATTTAATATTATTTATTTTATTTAAAATAGATATTTAGGGAGGAGGATCTGAAAACTATTTCTTTACAACCAAACTAAAAAAAAAATCTTTTTTTTTCTTTTCTCACTTTATTTCTTTCTTTCTTTCTTTTTACCAGATTTAAGGAAAGGAGCTTAAATTTAAAAAAAAAATCTTAAAAAAAACTTTTAGGGAAAACACTTGAAAAATATTTATTTACAACTTGACTTAAAAAAATTATTATAATTACCTTTATATTTCAAAAGGAAATAAATAAATAAATAAATAATAACATAACCTAGATAGCAAACTCACATAGGCTTTGAACTCAAGTTGGATTCAAATCTAGAATGAGTTGATTGGTAGCAATTTGTTCCCTAGTGCGCAACCTACTATGGTGATTGTTTGAAGTAGAAGAAGCATTAGCTTGGTCTTTTAAGGGTTATCAATTAGCTAGGTGCTGGTGTTGAATAAGCAAGTCACTGACAAAGATCTTATTGAAAGGGTGGCTAACAGTGAGAGTCTTGTGTAAAGTTGGTTTAGGTGGTTTTTTGAGTGGTTCTTAATGGCTTGAAATGGTGGATGGGGTTTTGATGGTAGTAGGAACTCCAAATATACTCAACTTCAAGCTTGATGTAGTGGAAGATCTCAATTGAGCTAGAGAGCGAAAATGAAAGCCTAGAGAAAGAAAGCTTCATTTGAAGCTTGTAAGAGGAAAAATAAGTGATGACTAATGTTAGAATGCAAAGAAATGAGGCTTATTTATATTTTTATAGCTCAATTTGAAGATGGGAAATATCAGCAAGCCATCAATTCAAGAATATTTTGAGTTGGAAAGCTGTGGGGGAATATTCTTAATTTTGTTTGGATTATGGGAATAAATGATTGTATAAGGCTCATGAGTATTTGATCGTGCAGAACAATGAACTAGGAAGGTTTTATTTTATCCAAATTGAGCTAGATGTATAAGAGATATATTTGCACAAGTTGATTTTTTTCCAATTTTCCACTCCAAATTTAACCAAGCTATTAAGCATATTTAGATTGATTTTTTGCTTAGATACATGTTGAGTTCTTTGAAATAAGTTTTAGTGATAACAAAAAGGTTATTAGTGGGTAGAATATCTAACATATATGTTTTAAGTGCGTAGAACAAAAGTATTCATTTTTATAGACAATCTATTTGACATTTCAGTAAACACTCAACTAGATAGTTTGATATAGACAATCTTTTAGATATTTTAGTAGACACTTAAATAGACAATTTATTAGACATTTTAGTAGACATTTAAATAGATAATTTGATACATTAGTTTGTAAACTTTGGTTTGGAGAATATATGCTTATGTAGTTCTTTTGTATATTCAACATAAGCTTGATTCTAGTTAGCGAAGTTTGTTTTTATGGTAATGGATCAAGTTAGTTTAAGATTTATTTTAACTAAATATCATCCAAAGATGAAGAACAAGATAAGGATAAGAATAAAAAATATTGTTATCAATTGAAGTTTATTCACATAAAGAGGGATCTTCGATTTTCAAATGGAGGCTTATCCATACGACGTTGTTAAAGAGGTAGATGAAGATAACGTCGACAATTTCAATCTTACGTAAAATCAGTTACAAGATTAAGGAATTCAAATTTGAATTTTAGATTAGATTTTTCAAAATTCCACAAACTTAAGGACATTATCTATGAACATTAGAAGACTCTATGAACATTAAAAGACTTCTATCGACAAAGAAGATTATATAAACTAAAGATTTCAAGTTCAAAATAGATACACCACACAAGAAGAGATGGAAAATAGAATAGAATAAAAACAATGACAATTCTTTGTTTTCTCAAGCTTAAATAAGAAGATTTATATTTTCTCATTTTTGTATAAATTTTATTTACTTTTTTGTGTAAATTTTAGCATAGAAAGTGAGGTTACAAGAGTCTTGTAGTTTATGATTAGTTTAGTGAAAGGCTAGAAAGATAAAGCAAGAGCTATTGGTGTTTGCAACATTTCTTAGTTATTGGATTAGTGGAACAATTGTTGTGGAAGACCAAATCCCTAATAGCATAGCTGGAAGAGAGGACGTATTCAATAAGAGGAACCTCTATACATCGCAACCTTTTTTAATTTCATTGCACATTATTTTCTATTTGCTCATCACATACATTCCTCATCAGAAAAAGGAATTTAAAAATTGATCATTTAATTCAATTTGGTAAAAAAAAAAATCAATAAACAATTCACCCCCCTCTTGTTTGCCATTTTAAAACCTACATTTAGCATCAATGTAGCAACTCTTCTACACACAAAAGTTGATCAATGGCTAACAATACAATCACAATTATATCTAATTGTGTACCATTCTTTAACAGCACTAACTTTCCTTATTGGAAATGTAGGATGGAAACTTATATTAAAGCAATTAACTTTACTTCATGACAAATCATACGTTATGGAGATCAAGAAATCATTCTCATTGATAGTCCAATCCTAGCTGATGAAGAAAAGAAAAATGTTGAAGTAAACAGCATAACAAAGAATCTGCTTTTGATGAGCATCTCTCAAACTATGTTCACAATGATTTCATCATGCTAATCTGCTAAGGAAATATGGGACAAATTGTGTGAAACCTATGAAGGTCCTACAATGATCAAAGACACCAAGAGAGGAGCACTCATACAAGACTATGAATTGTTCTAATTTCAATCCAATGAAACTATATCTGATGGATTTAATAGATTTACTTGGATTACTATTGAATTTTCTTTGCTCAGCAAAACGTTTGATAACAATGAGCTTATAACAAAAATCTTGTGAATCTTGCTAAGTTCATGGGATTCAATGACAAATGCAACTAAAGAAGCTCATGGCTTAAACAAACTAACCTTGAGTCAACTTCGAGAAAAGCTTAGGGCATATGAATTGAAACTAAAGCATATGAATGATCAAGAGAAAGTAAAACATTCTATAGCATTCAAGGCTACTAAACAAGACATTAAGACAGATGAAAAATTAGATAGTGAGAAAGACAATGATGATCTAATGACGCTAGTTCAAAGATTTACAAAAGCATTCAAGAAAAATGGTAAGCATTTTAAATGGTCTATACATTTTTTTGCTAATCAATTTAAGTATGGTATAGGAAAGGTTTTCAAAGAAAAAGAAAAAAGAAAGATAAAAAGAAAGAAATAGTTTGCTTTGAATGCAAGAAGTCAGGACACATCAAGTATGAATGTCCTATGTTGATAAAAAAGATTGGTAAATATAAGAAGAAATAAAAAGCTTTAATGGTAACATGGAGTGATCTTGATGAGTTAAACATTGAGTCAGATGTTGAATTAAACAATGATGAAGGGGCAAAGTTGTGCTTCATGGCTTTTGTAATCTATAACATACTTAAATTGATTGAAATAATTTAATATGTTAAACAAACACTAAAGGCTTTATCTAAGCCAAATGAAAAGATTGAAACTTCTAGAAATGAAAAAGAAGTCGTATGTAAGACTAATATGTTGTTGCTTGATGAAAATGATACTCTTAAAAATGATACGGAAATTTTACATATGGATAATAAAAGCTTATGAGAAGCTCAAGATATGTTATCAAATGAAAATAATACCTTAAGAATAGAAATTGAAGAGCTTAATGTAAGAATCGATTAAGTTTCAAAAAATGTAAGTTCTATGCTTACTAAGTTTTCTGAAAGTGATGAAAAATTACAAAAGTTAATATCATCTCAAAAAAATAAGCAACTCAAAAGAAGAATTAAGATATAATAAGGCTGAGTCCTCAAACCAAGCTAAGGAAACTATTTTTATTCGAGGAAAAGATTCAATCATTAAAGATGATATTGATATAAGTAAGAAGGAAAATAAAAGTATATATGTGAAAGAAAATAAGTCTATTAAATAAAATGAAAAGAATATTAGAAAGTATTCTAAACAAAACTATAGACAGATGTATAGACAATACTATAGAAGAAATTACAAAAGGTATTATAGAGGCTATACTAGATCATATAATTATCATTTAAGAATGGTAAGTATTGTAGATGATCACTTAACTATCTTTAAGGAGATTGTATTGGATCTAGAATCCATAGAGGTAGAGTATGATGAAGAAGATCTGGCTTTGATTTTATTATGTTTGTTACCGCTTTTGTATTCAAATTTTAGAGATACAATCTTGTATATTCATGATACAATTACAATGGAAGATGTTTATGATGCTTTAGCCTCTTATGAAAAGATGAAAACTTTAGTTATTGGAACTGAGCCTAAGGTTGAGAGTCATGTTACTCGAGGAAGGAGTTATGATAGAAATTCTAGTGGGAATTCAAGGGGCAAATCGAAGTCTGCAAATAGGAATAAAACTTGTAATTATTGCAAGAAGAAGGGACATATAAAATCATAATGTTATAAATTGAAAAACAATAATATAAGAGATAATGATAACCAAAAGGAGAAACAGCTAGAAAAATCTAGTGAAGCTGATGTTGCTTAAGAAATTAGCTAAGGTGAGCTTCTTATTGTTTCCAATGATTCACAGACTAGTCAGGAATGGATCTTAGATTCTGGCTGTACTTTTCATATATGTCCCAATCAGGACTGGTTTTCAACATATGAAAAGGTTTTCAAGGGTGTTGTTTTATTGGGTAATAATGCTTCTTATAGGATTATAGGTATTGGAATGATTAAAATCAAAATGTATGATGGTGTTGTCAAAACGCTTGGTGATGTTAGACATGTTCCTAACTTGAAGAGAAATTTGATTTCTCTTAGTACTCTTGATTCTAAAGGGTACAAGTATACCAGTGAAGGTGGAGTTTTGAAGATTAGTAGGGGATCATTGGTGGTGATGAAAGGGCAAAAACAAGCTACTACTTATATGTTTTGCATGGTTCAGTCGTTATAAGTGATACTACTATTACTTCCTCATCATTGTTAGATGAAGATTCTACAAAAATCAGGCATATGCGTTTAGGGCATATAAGTGAAGCTAGCATGATTGGGTTGAGTAGAAGGGGTCTACTTGAGGGGCAAAACATCAGTAAGTTAAAATTTTGTAAACATTGTGTGTTTGGAAACTAGAAAAAAGTCAGATTCACCATAGGTACACACAATACAAAGGGTATTCTAGATTATGTCCACTTTAATCTTTGGGGGCCATCGAGAGTGCCATCTACTGGAGGTGCTACTTACATGATGATTATTATAAATGACTTTTCTAGTCGTGTTTGGGTATTCTTCTTAAAGCAAAAGAATGATGTTCTACCCACATTTAAAGAATGGAAAGCAATGATTGAGAAGCAAACCTGGAAAGAGGTAAAGTGTTTACACACTGATAATAGATTAGAGTTTTGTTCTAACGATTTTAATAATCCATGCAAAGCAGAGGGAATTGTGAGACACTTAACGGTCCCTAGCACACCTCAGCAGAATGGGGTAGCAGAGTGCATGAATAGAATTATTATGGAGAAAGTCCGATGTATGCTTTTGAATGCAAGATTACCAAAGTCATTCTAGGCAGAAGCTACTTCTACAACATGTTACTTGATAAACAAATCTCCATCAATGACTATAGAAAAGAAAACTCCATTTAAAGTATGGTCCGGCACTCCTAGTAATTATTATGAATTGAAAAATTTTTGTTGTCCTACATATTCACATGTTGATAATGGAAAGCTTGAACCACGCTCATTGAAGTGTATATTTCTTGGTTTTAAACCTGGTGTTAAGGGATATAAATTGTGGTGTCTTGAATTGAAGAAAGTAATAGTGAGCAAAGATGTTATTTTTTATGAGGTGTCTATGTTATTTGATTTTTTATCTAACCCTTCATCTGATGAAGTCAAGTAGAAGTCATCCATGCAGGTGGAGGTTGAAATTGGTTCAAATTCTAAATCAAAAACTTCTTCTCAACCTTCATCATAGACTAAGGATAGTCCTGTCTCTATGCCTTCATAGCCACAATACTCTATTACTAGAGACAGGCCTAAGAGAGAAGTTAGATTACTCAGAGATTTTTAGAGGCAAATCTTGTGGCTTATGCTCTCAATGTTGCAGAGGATGTTCATTCTAATCAGGAGCTATCCACTTACATAGAGGCGGTTAATTGTGAAGACTTTGGTAAGTGGATGATTGAAATGTAGGAAGAGATGGAATCCCTTCAGAAAAATAGTACTTGGGATTTGGTGAAACTTCCTAAAGGGAAGAAAACAGTTAAGTGCAAATGAGTTTATAAGAAGAAAGAAGGTACACCAAATATTGAAGAACCTAGATACAAGGCCAGACTAGTCGCAAAAGGCTATAGTCAGATACCAGGTATTAATTTCACTGTTGTGTTTTCTCCTATTGTAAAACATAGTTCAATTAGAGCATTTTTGGATATTGTAGCCTTACAAGATCTTGAATTAGAACAGCTAGATGTGAAGACTACTTTCCTACATGGAGAGCTTGAGGAAGATATTTACATGCAACAGCCAAAAGGCTTTGTGGCCTCAAGAAAGGAAGACCATGTTTGCATGTTGAAGAAATCCCTTTATGGGTTAAAGCGGTCACCCGAGTAGTGGTATAAAAAATTCAATTCTTTTATGACTTCTCATCAATTCAGGAGAAGTAGTTATGATAGCTATGTTTATTTCAAGAAATGTGACAATGGATCTTTTATTTATTTATTATTATATGTTAATGATATGCTTATTGCAGCTAAAGACAGAAGAGAGATTAAAGGGCTTAAAACCCAGTTGAGTAGAGAGTTTGATATGAAGGATTTGGGAGCAGCAAAGAAGATACTTGGAATGAAAATTATAAGAAACAAAAAATCAGGAACGTTGCATCTCAACCAGAAGGGGTACTTTGAAAAGATACTTCGCAGGTTCAATATGATGAATGCTAAGCCTATCAATACTCCCTTAGCATCTCATTTGAAGCTTTTGTTTACCCAATCTCCTAAATTAGATGAAGAAATAAATTATATGTCAAAGGTTCTATATTCTAGCGCTGTAGGATCTCTTATGTATAGTATAGTATGTACTCGCCTAGACCTATCACATGCTGTGAGTGTTGTTAGTAGGTATATGGCAAATCCTGGCAAAGAACATTGGAGAGTAGTTCAATGGATCTTTAGATACTTAAGAGGTACTACCAATATTTGTTTACAATTTGGTAAACTTAGAGATGGTCTTATCGGTTTTGTGGACTCTGATTTTGCTGGAGATTTAGATAAGAGGAGATCTCTCATAGGGTATATTTTTACACTTGGAGGTTATGCCATCAGTTGGAAAGCTACATTGGAAGCTACAGTAGCTCTATCTACTACTAAAGCTTAATATATAGCCATCACAAAAGCTTTAAAAGAAGCTATTTGGTTGTAGGGATTATTTGGAGAGCTCAATGATGATGTGAAGACTATTATTGTTAATTGTGACAATCATAGTGCAATTTACCTCACAAAGAATCAGATGTTTCATGAGAAGTCAAAATACATCGATGTTAGATATCACTTTGTTCGTGATATTATTGCTCATGGTGAAATTATAGTGATCAAAGTCAACACCCTTAATAATCTTACTAATATGTTGACAAAAACACTTCCTATAGCCAAGTTTGAGCATTACTTAAACTTGGTTGCTAATTATTACCCTTTAGGGTTTGTGGAAGAGGAGGAGAATGTTTCCCATTGCATGTTGAAGTTTTGGAGATAACCGAGAATGATCAAATTTGTGTCAAGGTGGAGATTGTTAATGAATATGCCTCGAATTTGTGGAAGGCCAACTGCTTTGCACTGAAAGCTGTCGACCTTTAAAGTTGGCATTGGAAGCTTGGAAGGCCACCCGCATTTAGGCTAGCGGTATAGAATTTTAAGCCGGCAGTGTATGTGTTTAGGCTGCCAACCTAGATTCGATTTCTCCAAGTTTTCCTACTTGTGTCTATATATATATATATGGGGTGTTTTAAGGTTTAATATTGATAGTATTATGAGGCTGATACGAATTCCTTAAGAGTGATATTGAGAGATTGTTCTTTGAGTTGTATTCTCTCTCAATTTTGTACTCCAATTTCAAATTAGCGAATTTCTCATCTCCTTTGCTAGTAGTTTTTTCCCGATTTGGGTTTTCCACGTAAATCTTATGTATCTTTTATTTTTCTTGCAATTATTATTTACTCTTGCCATTTTTTTTTTGTCCTTAATAAAAACATAACAATATCCATATAGTTAACTCCATCAATTAAAGGCATTTACATTTCCTTTGTAATTCAATGAGTGATTTCCACTATCATAGAACTATTTTAAAAGTTTTCTGTAATACACGATATTTATATGCATACATACATACATATATATATATATATATATAAATACATACAAAAACAAATAAATAATATAAAGTTCTGGGAAATTTCGCAATTACAAATAAAAGACGGGGGTGGTTTTGTAAATTCGACAATCCTAGCCATCTAAAATATATGCTAAAATGACCTAGGGTTCTCCTCTTTTTGTAAATTCGATAATCTTAGCCATCTAAAGAGATCGATTGACACAAAGAGAGAGATAGAAAGAGAGGAGGCATGTTTAAGAAGACCTAACGAGATTTGAGGGAGTAGCGTAGCGAAGTAAACATGAACATAAAGAAAAGAAAAAGGAATTCCTAGATTAAGGAGTCGATATGCGGGAAAATTCTATGTAAGTATTATAACTACATTATTTGAGAAATAATTACATATCTTTAAGATTTAATGGCATTTAGGGATAAAAAGGATTGCATTTGGGGAAATTGGAGTTAAATATTAGGGTTTTTGGGATTAGCCGAGATATATACGGCCTCCCAACACGATTATGCTATGATTGTGTTGAATTTACAAAGTATACCGAGAGATACAAAACTAATCAATACAGTCATGTTGCCCCCATATTAAAATAAGAAGAACATAGCCTCCCAACATAGTCATGTTTTGACCATGTTAAATCCAAAAGTCATACCAAGAGATACACTATCTCTAAACACGGTCGTGTTTTGACCATGTTAAATTAAGAAAAACACGGCCTCTCAACACAACCGTGTTCCAACCGTGTTGAATCCAAATCTCACTGAAAGATACATAACCCCTAATACGGTCATGTACTAGCCTGTGTTGAACAACACGGCCTCCAACATAGCCGTGTTAAGTGATGAACATTATGATTATATATCAAATTATCTTCTTAATTAACCAAGCTCTACGCAACCAAAACAATTAGTAAAACCTTAGATGATCTAATAGATTAAGAGAAATTAGGAGGGTTATATTATGTTGGATTAGTACTAAGATCTATGTATTGATCCTATAAATATCAATTTAGCTTAAGCTTGGAACAAGAAGTACATAAGGCTAGGATTTTAGGTACGTGTTTACTTTGTTTGTTGTATATGATTGTTAGAAGTTATATATTGATGTGTATGTGAAATAATGAATAGCTGAGATGTAATGTGAGTTAAGTGGTATCATGAAGTAATACCGTATTATTGGTTGAATGAGATATGTTGTTTGTGCTTGGCTCAACTTAGGGGCCTATAGTAGAAGATCCCTAAGGGGAATATTGATGATCAGTATGCCACGTTATCTCTAGTGGAATCGTGTATCAAAATTATCTGAGGTAGATTAGGGTTAGACGGGGCCCGCAATGGTAGTTCTCATTAGGATTAGGTAGGCCCGTAGAGGTAGTTCCCACTGTGACAAATGTTATGTGTACCGAGATTATGAGTACCCCCATGTGATATAATTCACTGTTGGTATTGCTATGTGAATGGAATTAAGAATGAGTTGTGGACAAATGTTGCATATATGCATGTGATATTAATGTGATATGTCATGCGCATGTCTGTATGGTACTCATGTACTAAGCGTAGGCTTACCCCCCCTTCCTATATTTTTTTAGCTGAAGTGGAAACTTGGTGGGACATTACATGGATGAGATGAGAAGAGAACACTATTACTATACAGAGGAAAAGTGACAAGAATTTTGATTTATTATAAATTGATGTTTTATCATTAAATTGGAATTATGGAGAAAGATTGTAGTTTAAGACTTTGTGGTTATTAAATAATGAAATATGGAATGACTCATTTATGAGTCATTCATTTGATTATTGTTATAGTAGTGTAATGGATGATATATATATATGAGTAGGTTTGAAATATGATGGAGTTTTAGAGCCTTAACGTGTCGCTTGGTAGTAGTGATACGTGGCGGGTTGTGATGCTCCAAGTTTTGGGGCATTACAGCTTAAGTGGTATAAGAGCTTTAGGTTTATGATCCATAGGAGTATAGGTTGATGATCCTTAGAAGCTTAGGTTTTGATCAAAAGACCAAAAGTGAGTAGTTTTAGAACACTACGTTTTGATGCTCTTTAGAATTTAAGATGTGATCAAATAGAGATTTAGTTAATGAGTTCCAAAATTAACTAATGGTTAAAAAGGTGTAGAATTCATTCAATAGAAGTTAAGTTGAAATCTTGAGAAGATCAAATAAATGATCTATAGATCCATAAGAATGAAGGGAATGGGTAAATTAGGGGATAACTATTATGTTGTGGTAATCTTAATATTGAATGCGAATGTCATTTGTTGAATATTCCTGTTTAATTTTGAATAGGAATATACATATGTTTGAGCTTAAGTATACATAGATGTATACTATCACTAACTCCCCTTATAAATTCTAACACCGGAATCATTCTACTGTCTCAATTTACATAGAAGCCTCCAAGAAGAAATATTAGGCGGGGTTCATCTAATGCTAGACAGGGTAAAGATGCCCTAAAGGATAGGAACCCTCAAAGATCACCTCTGCAGGAAACCTTAGAGCAAGCTAATGTCAACACTACTCAACTGCTAGAGACTGTAAATGCTCTAGTAGAAATGTTAGCACAATAGTAACAACAGGCTGTGAGACCTATCAAGTCTGTAGAGGAACCTTATAGGCTAGATAAATTTGTAAAACTAGCTAAGGAGTTCCACCTAAAGGTTGATGATCTAATAGAGGTTGAATATTGGATCACCGAGATTTAGAGGACTTTTGAAGCCTTCATGGTCCTAGAAGATAGAAAAGTGAGGTGTGCTGCTTATATGTTGAAGGGAGCAACTGTAGGTTGGTATACTAGTATGTCCAGATTAACAGGAGCTCCTAACTAATGGCAAAGGTTTAAGGAACTCTTTTATGAGATGTACTTCCCCAACAGCATTAGGGACATAATGGAGGCGGATTATTATAACTACTAGCAAGGTAGTAAATCTATTGAGGTATATGAAGCGGAGCTGGGCTGCTTGAGCAAATTTTTACTAGAGGTGATGAGAGGAGATGATACCTCCCAAGCTAGAAGATTCTTGAGGGGACTAGAGCCTACTCTACAACATGAAGTGGGGGCTTTTCAATTGACTACTTATGCAGGAGTAGTTGACAAAGCCAAATATTTGGAGCAGAGCAAAAAGAGAATAGAGGAATAAGTATCTCGTAGAATAGGATCAGTTATAGGAAAAAGGCCTATTTCCAACATACCATATGCAGATAAAGGGAAGAGGCCAGTGGTATATCCAATCAAACCTATGACTTATGCACCTAAACCTCTTCAAACGAAGCCCACACTTCTAACATTGCCTCTCCCACCATAGGTAGGTCAAGATGTGAGATGTCCTAAATGTTTAAGAACACATGATTTGCAACACTGTAATTGGCTAGAAGGGGCTTGCTTCGCCTATAGCAAAACAGGACATACCAGTAGGAACCGTATTGAAAGGACCCTTCCTCAAACTTTTTGCTACACTTGTAAGCAGAGAGGACATAGATCATTTAAGTGTGGTGCTCATCACACTCAAACAACTACACCCCCACAAGCTTCACAACTTATAAGGACTATACCTAGAACACCACTAGGTAGAAATCAAAATGTAGGACCAAGACAGAGGGCATATGGTAGAGTGTTTGCATCACAACAGCAGCAGCAACAACAAGATGCCCATGATCAAGATACCATAGTAGGTACACTACTTATAAACTCAAACACTGCCTATGTACTATTTGATACAAAACATTCTTGTATATCACCTATATTTATGAATGTATATGGATTAAAACCTATTGTATTGGAGAATGCTATGATTCTAAATACTCCATTTGGAGTAAGGGGGAATTAGATCAAATGTGTAAAGATGTAGAGATTATAATACATGGCAAGAAAATGCCAACTGAATTGTTTGTATTAGAGATGATAGAATTTGATTTAATTTTAGGGGTGAATTGGTTGTATAAGTGGTTAAGTTTGGTTTTCCTGATGAGCAGCAAATTGTATACAAGTTAAATCCATAGAGACTTGTGACTCTTCCAACATACGAGCTGTGGAATAAAGGAAGATTGTCAACCTTATCAGTAGAGATAAGACCGGTTAAAGAATTGAGAGCTGTGCAAGTAGAGAAGGAGTATACAGATGTTTTTTCCTGAGAACTTGCCAGGTTTACCACCATCCAGAGAGATAGAGTTTTATATTGATCTTGAACCAGGAACGACACCCATATCCAAAGCACCATACAAAATGGCACCTACTAAACTATCTAAACTGAAGACTTAACTGCAAGAGCTTTAAGACAGTAGGTTTATAAGACCAAGTGCCTCACCATAGGGTGCTCCAATACTATTTTTCAAAAAGAAGGATGGGAGTATGAGGCTGTGTATAGATTATAGGGAATTAAACCGAGTCACAATCAAGAACAAATATCCTCTCCCTAGGATTGATGATCTATTTGATCAATTACAAGGAGCTCAAGTCTTCTCCAAAATTAACTAAAGATCGAGATACGATCAGTTAAGAATTAAGGAGAAAGACATACAGAAAACTGTTTTCAAGACTCGGTATGGGCATTACGAGTTTCGGGTGATGCCTTTTAGTTTGACAAATGCTCCAGTAGTCTTCATGGACCTCATAAATAGAGTGCTCAGAGACTGGTTAGATCAGTTTGTAGTGGTTTTTATAAATGATATCCCCATCTATTCTAAAAGTAAAGAAGAACATGAAACACATCTCAGAACCATACTGGAAAAACTCAAGGAAGAAAAACTTTATGCAAAACTCAGTAATTGTGAATTTTGGTTGGAATAGGTATCCTTCTTAGGACATGTGGTGAATAAGAATGGAATATCAATAGACCTTCAAAAGGTGAAGGCTATGAGTGATTGGCCAAGACTAAGAACTATAACGAAAATAAGGAGTTTTCTAGGATTAACTAGGAACTACAGATGTTTCATAGAAGGATTCTCCCGATTAGCAACTCCATTGACTCCATTAACAAAGAAAAAGGCCAAGTTTGTATAGAGTGAGGAATGTGAGAGCAGCTTCACAGCATTGAAAAATAAATTGATGACCACTCCAATGTTGGCTCTACCAAAAACGGGAGAAGAATTTAAAGTATTCAGTGATGCATTAAATCAAGGTTTGGGGTGTATGCTTATGCAAAATGGGAAAGTCATTGCATATGCTTCCCACCAGCTAAAACAATATGAGAAGAATAACCCCACCCATGATTTGGAATTAGCTACTGTGATTTTGGCACTGAAATTATGGAGACACTATCTTTATGGGAAAAAGTGTAAAATCGTCACAAACCATAAAACTTCGAAGTATTTGTTTACTCAGAAGGAGTTGAATATGAGGTAAAGAAGGTGGCTAGAACTGATAAATGATTATGATGTAGAAATTCATTATCACCTTGGAAAAGCAAATGTGGTGGCAGATGCTTTAAGCTAGAAGAAACACATAAATATAGAAGGATTAATCACGTCTCAAAAGAAGATATTATAAGATATGGATAAGCTGAAATTGGAAGTAGTGACAAGAGAAGTGGGAAATAGGTTGGCTACACTTAGTATCCAACCCAATCTTCTAGATCAGATTAAGATTACACAAATAGAAGACCTTGAAATTTGGAAGATAAGGAACAAAGTCGAATAGGGGGAAGCCATGAAATTTGTGTTGAACACCGAAGGAGTAGTCAAGTATGGTAATAGATAGTGTGTTCCAAATAACATAGAATTAAAGAGGAAGATTATGAAGGAATCCCATTACTCAAGGTATACAATACACCCAGGAAGCACCAAGATGTATAAGGATCTCAAGAACATTTACTAGTGGAAAAATATGAAATAGGAGATAGCCAAAAATGTGTCTAGGTATCTCACTTGTCAACAAATAAGGATTGAACACCAAAGACCAGCTGGTGACTTACAACCTCTTCCTATGCCTAAGTAGAAGTGGGAACATATAACTATAGATTTTGTCATAGCACTCCCATGAACAAGGGAGAAATATGATGTGATTTGGGTGATAGTAGATAGATTAACCAAGTCCGTACAATTCTTGCCAATTAGAGTAGATTACATACTAGAAAAGTTTGCCTAAATATATATTAAGGAGATTGTCAGGTTACACGGGATCCCAACTATGATTACATCTGACAAGGATATGCATTTTGTGAGAAAGTTGTGGAAAAGTCTACATTAATTTTGGGGAACCAAACTCCAGTTTAGTATAGCATTTCATCCTCAAACAGATGGGCAATCTGAAAGAACTATTCAAATTCTGGAAGATTTACTAAGAGCTTATACATTGGATCAAGGGGGTAATTGGAGTGATCATTTGCCTTTAGTAGAATTTTCTTATAACAACAGTTACCAAGCTACTATACAGATGGCTCCTTATGAAGCATTATATGGAAGGAAGTGCAGATCTCCTTTACACTGGGATAAAGTGGGAGAAAGATGAGTATTGGGGCCAGAGATAGTATAGGAATTAGTAGATAAGGTTAAAGTCATAAGGCAATAGATCCTATCAGCCCAAAGTCACTAGAAAAGTTATGTAGACAAGCGACGATGGCCTCTAAAGTTTCAAGTGGAAGATAAAGTCTTATTGAAGATATCTCCAACTAAAGGGGTAATCAAGTTTGGACTACGGAGTAAGCTGAATCCAAGATATGTGGGTCCATTCGAAATTCTAAAGAAAATCAAAATAGTCGCGTACAGGTTGGCACTATCGCCAAGTCTATCCAGAGTACATGATGTCTTTCATGTGTCAATGTTAAGAAAGTTTGTACTAAACCCAAATCAAGCGATGGCCTTGGAACCTTTGAATGTACAGCCAAACTTGTCTTCTATAGAAAGACTTGTGAGGATAATAGATACCAAGGAACAAGTTTTAAGAAGAAGTATTCTTTATGTCAAAGTGCAATGGATGAATCAAACAGAACTAGAGGTGACATGGGAATTAGAAGAAGAAATGAAGAGAAAGCATCTAGAACTTTTCCCAATTTTAGGTAACTTTCGAGGACAAAGTTTTAATAAGGGAAGGAAAATGTAATACATGATATTTATATATATAAATATATAAATACATACACAAATAAATAAATAATATAAGGTTCTGGGAAATTTCACAATTACAAATAAAAGACAGGTGGTTTTGTCTTTTCTAATAGGACTATATATATGCTAACATGACCTAGGGTTCTCCTCTTTTTGCAAATCCAACAATCCTAACCATCTAGAGAGATTAATTGGCACAAAGAGGGAGATAGAAAGAGAGGAGACGTGTCTAAGAAGACCTAATGAGATTCAAGGGAGTAGCATGGCAAAGCAAACGTAAACGTAAAGAAAAGAAAAAGGAATTCCCGAATCAAGGAGTCGATACGCGGGAAAATTCGATGTAAGTATTATAACTACGTTATTTGAGAAATAATTACATACCTTTAAGATTTAATGGAGTTTATGGATAAAAAAGATTGAATTTGGGGAAATTGGAGTTAAATATTAGGGTTTGTGGGATTAGCTGAGATATACATGGCTACCCAACACGGCCGTGCTACAATCGTGTTGAATTTACAAAGTGTACCGAAAGATACACGACCAATCAACATAGTTGTGTTGCCCCCATGTTAAAATAAAAAGAACACAACCTCCCAACACGATTGTGTTTCGGCCGTGTTAAATTCAAAAGTCATACTAAGAGATACATAACCTCCCAACATAGTCATATTTCGACTATGTTAAATTAAGAGAAACACAACCTCTCAACACGACCATGTTTCAATTGTGTTGAAGTCAAATCTCATCAAGAGATACACGACCCCTAACACGGTCGTGTACTAGCCCGTGCTGAACAACACAGTCTCCAACATGGCCATGTTAAGCAATGAACATTATGATTATATATCAAATTATCTTCTTAATTAACCAAGTTTTACACAATCAAAATAATTAGTAAAACCTTAGATGACCTAATAGATTAAGAGGAATTAGTAAGGTTATATTATGTTAGACTAGTACTAAGATCTTTGCATTGATCATACAGATATCAATTTAGCTTAAGCTTAGAACAAGAAGTGCGTGAGGTTAGGATTCCAGGTACGTGTTTACTTTGTTTGTTGATGTGATTGTTAGAAGTTATATATTGATGTGTATGTGAAATAATGAATGGCTGAGATGTAATGTGAGTTAAGTGGTATCATGAAGTAATACCGTATTGTTGGTTGAATGAGATATGTCGTATGTGCTTAGCCCGACCTAGGGGCCTGCAGTGGTAGATCCCTAAAGGGTACCTCGATGATCGGTATGCCGTGTTATCCCTAGTGGAATCATGTATCGAAATGATCTGAGGTAGATTAGGGTTAGACAAGGCTCACTGAGGTAGTTCCCACTAGGACAAATATTGTGTATACCGGGGTTATGAGTACCCCCATGTGATATAATTCACTGTTGGTATTGCTGTGTGAATGGAATTGTGAATGAGTTGTGGACAAATGTTGCATTTATGCATGTGATATTAATGTGGTGTGTCATGCGCATGTGGGTGTGGTATTCACGTATTGAGCCCACACCCCCCACCCCCTTCCCTTTCCTATATTTTTTTAGCTACAGGCAAAAATGATGAACAACTAGAATATGATGAAAATGGAAAATTGGTAGGACATTACATGGATGAGATGGGAAGAGAACACTATTACTATGTAGAGGAAGAGTAACAAGAATTTTGATTTATTATAAATTGATGTTTTATCATTAAATTGGAATTATGGAAAAAGATTGTAGTTTAAAACTTTGTGGTTATTAAATAATGAAATATGGAATGACTCATCTGTGAGTCATTCATTTGATTATTGTTATACTAGTATGATGGATGATATATAAGCAGGTTTGAAGTATGATGGAGTTTTAGAGCCTTAACGTGTTGCTTGGCAGTAGTGATACGTGGCAGATTGTGATGCTCCAGGTTTTAGGGCATTACATTTTCCGACTAGAAACTTTGCCTAAGTTTGAGTCAATTCCACCATAGGAGAGATCATCTCCTCTAGACAAAGTTGTAGAGGTGCGAGTTATTCAAAGTGCGTGTAAAGGGTCTCAGGTACGGTCTATTTGCAAAATAGTGGATATTGCTAAACGCACACTTAGATAATTACAAGTTAAAATAAAATTCTCGGCAGCAAAACCGAAAATGTGATAAATGACTCCAGCATACCCAAATGGTATCAGTTTGAGATTCAGTTTTCAACGTATTCGGGGAAATCATATGGAATAAAGTACGTCAAATTTTGTTTGTGAAAGCTTAAGATGAACAGTGCGTGGGATTCCACCTAATAGAACACTACTTTGTGCTTGTGTACATCAAAGTTTACTAAGCCGATAGAACTTATAAGGGTTTAATTTCAAATAACAATACCACTCGATCTTTATTCTCAACTATTTAAAGAAACCATGCAACGTGCAGATCCCAACAGACAACGAAGAAAGAGAAATGGACCACCGCCGGAGGAAATGTTTCCTAGAATCTACGTATGACTAATCAATTTTTTCATGGGGGCCATTTATGACACATTAATCGATAGGCTAAACAAAACATGGTAAAATGATTTCATAGGAGCCATCTGATAATCCTTCTACTAGATACTGAATATTGTGAGGACGGAATGATTCACAGCTCTTTCACTCCTATGAGCCCCAAGTGAATGAGCACAACTAAAGAAGAAAACTGAGAGAGAAAACAGAGCTTTGAAAGTTATAAAAATAAATGTCCATCTCAAAACTATTGTAATAAAATTCTACTAAGCTATATATATATATATATATCTAGTGACCTATCTAATTAAGACATGTAGACAATCTATATAAATATAACTATAAAGGGTAACTTATCTGCTGTTTAGCTATGTAATATTCTACTGTACTGCTATATACTTCATATCCCCCTCAAGTTAGATCACTGTGGAGAGACAACTTGCAAGAAAGAAAACAAAGTTGGACAGCAAACAACAATTTGATAAATAAATCAGTAGGTTGCATATAGGAAGAAACATGTTAAGCTAAAGAAAACCACTATGAGCATAATTACGAATAAAATGAATGTCAATGTCAATGTGCTTGGTACGACCATGAAGATAAGGATTAGAACCAATAAGTAGTGCAGATCGATTATCACAAGAAAGAGTAATAGGCAGCTAAATATCAATATTAGATAAGAAATCCATAAGAGCTCCTTGGTGGTAAAAGCAAGGCTACAATATTCAACTTCAATGCTAGAAGTAGCTATAGTACTCTATTTCTTGGATTTCCAAGATACCAAAGAGGAACCAACCAAAATTCCATATCCAGAAATAGACTTTCTATTGTAAGCATTAGCAGCCCAATCAGCATCACAATAGCCATGTAACTATAAGGAAGAATCAACGGCATAGAAAAGACCCAAATGAATGGTACACTTAAGATAACGAAGCAAGTGGAACAATGTTCAAAGATGAGGCACTCACGGAGCAAAAATAATTGATTTAAGTAGTGAATAGCAAGGTAATATCAAGCCCAGTCAAAGCAGCATAGAGAAGCTTCCCAACAAGACGATGATAAAAGGACACATTATCTAGTAAATCTCCATAAGAAGGATCAAGTTGAAAGCCACTTAGTAAAGGTGTAAGAGTTGGTTTTACAGCAAACATACCAGCATCAACCAAAGCATCAAGAATAAATTTCCTTTGATGAATTAACAAACCAACACCTGTGCGACACAATTCAAGCCCAAGGAAATACCTTGCCAAACTAGATCCTTAATAGTAAATCTATCATGTAAAATAGTCTTCAAATGAATAATTCCATTAGAATTAGTTCCGGTAATAAGCATATCATCAACATAAAGAAGAATAACAATGGAACCATTAGAAGAAAAATGAGTATACAATGAATGTTCATGAGGCAATTGAGAAAATCCTTGTGAAATAAAGATAAGAAGATAATTCCAAGTTCCATTGCCTAGTTACGTGCTTAAGCACATATAATGATCACTCGAGATGACAAATTTAGGAAGAAGAAGCCTTAGAATATCCAAGAGGAGGCAGCATGTAAATTTCTTCATCCAAATGCCCATGAAGGAAAGCATTATTGATGTCTATTTGATGAAGGGGCTAACCCAAAACAATAGCAAAAGCTAAAACAACTCAAATTGAACTCAACTTGGCAACTAAAGAAAATGTTTTAGTATAGTCTTCCCCTTCTACTTATGTAAAACCCTTTGCAACTAACCTAGCTTTGTATCTTTCAACACTCCCATCAAGTCTATGCTTAATATTATAAATCCATTTGCATCCAACAGCTTGTTTTCCTTTGGGTAGAGATGTCAGTTCCCAAGCATCATTTAATTCTAAAGCATTCGATTCATTTTCCATAGCATCAATCCATTCTTGTTAAGTAGTTGCTTCTAAGTAATTAAAAGGTTCTCAAAGTGAAAGTACATTAGCTAATGATGCAACATAATCAGGTGGATAAGAGTAAAAAGAATGATGAGTAAACAAGGGATATGGTAAAGTAAATGGGTTGCCCGTAGCAGTTGTGTTTATGGAAGAAGAATTTATGGAAGAAGGAAGTGAATGCACAAAATCCTTAAGCCATTTAGGTGTTTATCGACTTCTAGGTGACCTTTTAAGTGTAATATCAAATGTAATAGGAAAAGAATCATGAGTCTTAGTCATGTCTTTAGGAACAGAAGCAACATTTTGAGGATTATGAGAAGTTGAGTCAAGTTCATTGCTCACTAAAGGAACATAAGCAACTGTATCAGCAAAAGGAGTACAATTTGAATCAGATGTGCGGAAAGGAAATTGAGATTCAAAAATACAACAGCCCTAGAGACAAAGACAAATTTAGTGGCTAACTCATACACCTTATAGCCTTTGATTGACCATAACACCTCAAGGATGAAACTTATCCACATATCGAGAAGGATTCTTTGAAAAACACAAACAACCAAACACCTTTAGGTGATTATAACCTGGAATAGTACCATAAAGCTTCTTAACTAGTGTTTTCTAAGAAAGAATAGATAGAGGCATGCAATTTATAAGATAGGTGGTTGCAAGTATGCATTCCCCCCAAAATTCTTTGGGTAAGTTTGCATGAATTCTTAATGCATGAGCAATATCAAGGAGATGATGGTGTTTCCTCTCAACACGACCATTTTGTTGAGGCGTAGATGAGATGGTATGTTAATGAACAATGCCTAAGGAATGGAAAAGGGATTGACAAGATTTAGACACAAATTCTCCTCCATTATCTGATCTTATAAATTTTGGGATAGACTTGGGAAAGTATTTTGCACATAGTTGAAGAAGTGTGACAATATACTATGTACTTGAAATTTATTATTAAGCAAATAAGTCTAAGTACACCTAGAACAATCATCAACAAATGTAAGAAAGTATTTAGCACCACTCAAGGAAGTAATGTGAAAAGGTCCTCAAACATCTAAATGCATCAAATGGAACAGTGACAAAGACACTTTATTATTTCTACTGAAAGAAAGTTTATGGAACTTAACCTCTTGGCAAGTGGGACAAACAAGATCTTTAAAATCTAGAAATTTACAATCCTTTAAATGTTGCAACTTTACAACTGAAGAATGATCAAGTCTATTGTGAATCAATCTCATAAAAGAATCACAATTCTTATTACTACTGATATGAGATACATGACCAGCTAGATCATCAAGAATTGGAGAAACACCAACATTCTCCTTTTGAAGAATATAAAGACCTTTGTACTCTTGTGCAACAGCAAGACCGGTAGTATTCTTTGGGTCCTATATAAAGCAATGTTAGGAAGTGAATTGAACAACTACATTGCTTTCTCTAGCTAATTTATGTATTGACAACAAATTGTAAGCAAATTGTGGTGTGTGAAGGACATTATGAGTATAATATCTAAAGTGATTTGGGTAGACCCTATTTTACTAACAAGTGCAGTGTGTCCATCAAGCATTTTGATTGGTATGGGTTTTGAAAATGTGTGTATATCGAATAAAAGGTCTAAACAAGGAGACATATGATCGGTTGCACTACTATCTAAAATCCATGATCCTTTTTCATTACTTACAAAGCTAAAGCAATAAGAATAAAAAATGATACCTACATAATGGACATTGTTTGTTACTGCTCCTAGACGCTCTTTATTCCCTTGCTCCTTCATCATCTTCATCATTTCCACACATAAGGATTGCATCATGCTATTGTCAAAAACCAGTGAGCATTTAGCAATAGAACCAGTGCTAGAAACAAGAACATCTATGTCAAAAGGCATTTGAAGCTTTGGTGACACATCTTCAACAACAGTTTCTACATTTACTTGTTTGCCTTTCACATTCTTTTTACCCTTAAACCATTTGAATAGCCAACAAGCTAGAAACAACATTCAACACTATGACCTTCCCTCTTACAATACTTACAGACCTATTTCTTGAACAACTTTCTATCATTAAAGGTCCGATTATTTCTAGCTTGAACATCACAAGCTGACATCTCTGTATTATTATTTAACACTCCAGTGACTTCTCTTTATGTTTTCACTTGCTGAACTAAATAGAAAGCCCAATTAACACTTGGTAGAGGTTCCATAGACAAGATTTGATTTCGAACCCTTTCATAAGCTTCATTTAACCCCATAAGGAATTGCATCAACTTGCTTTGCGTATCAAACTCTTGAAGTTTATCCTTCAAATCACATTTACATCCATCACAAGCACAATTAGGAAAAATTCGCAAAACACCTAACTCATCCCAACTCCTCTTCAACCAATTAAAATAGGCTTCTACTATCATATTATCTTGTTTCAAACTGGATATCCCATGTTTAAGTTGAAACAACAAAGGTCCATTTGCTAAACCATAGTGTTCTAGAAATTCTTTCCATAGCTCATGTGCCGATTTCACATACATGAAGTTTTTAGCTAATTCAATAATCATGGAGTTAAGAATCCAACATGTCACCATGTAATCACAACTAGTCCATTTAGTAAATTTAATATAACCTTCCTCCAGTTTCGAAATTTCCCCTTCAACAAAACTTAATTTCATTTTAGCATCTAGGGCCATTCTAACATATCTACTTTAAGGAAGGAAATTCCTTCCATTAAAAATCTAATTTCCTACGTTCACGCTAAGGCTATAAGAACTAGACAAATGCAAAGGATCACTAACTCCTTGCAACAAATTCATGATTAACAAAAGCAAAACATAACATCAAACAGTTCTCGGTCAAAGAAACTTATGCAAACAAAGCAAAGTGAAACGATATGAAACAGATTCTGACAGATATGACACAATGTGAAGAACGAAACCAAAGATACTCTGATACCATGTGAGGATAGAATGATTCACAGCTCTTTCACTCCTGTGCTCCCTGAGTAAATGAGTGCAACTAAAGAAGAAAACCGAGAGAGAAAACAAAGCTCTAAAAGCTACAAAAATAGATGTTCATCTCAAAACTGTTGTAACAAACTTCTACTAAGCTATATATATATATATATATAATTAGTGACCTATCTAATTAAGACATGTGGACGATCTATATAAATATAATTACAAAGGGTAGCCTGTCTACTCTTTTGCTATGTAATATTCTGCTGTACTGCTGTATACTTCATATAAATATTATATCCTTCACTCTGCACGTGAGGAATTCCGAAATTGCCTTCATTTCTATCGATTCAACTGGAAGATACATGCTTTGTCTCTTTGTTCTATCGATTCAAGTGGAAGAGGATTTAATAACCTGTTATTGTCCTTCACATCAATTGAAAAGGATAAAGTCAGAAAAATAAAATAAAATAAAAAATATAAAACTAAGTATATGTTTCTATAAAAGGACTAATAGTAAAATACTAAACTACTTCCTATATGAAACAAACAAGAAAGATAATAATAATTAAAAAAAGGAAAAAAAAAAAAAAAAGCAGCTCATGGTTTCTCTTGTCGTGTTAAATCAAGCGGGTTGATTATGTTTGTACATCTAAAAGCTCATTCCGGACATCCATTTCTCATATCTTTTTCCGCTTATAATAAATTCTGTGTATTTTTCAACTCCGTACATTTTTCTTATTACAAAATACAATGATTCAAATATATAAATCACATAAAAACGGGGCAAAAACTTGTGAATAAGATATGAGCCATTTAGCTCTCAAATTCGATTTTTTTTTCTCCCCTAGATTAAATGTATGGAGTTATTGAGTGTGCATTTTATCATTTTTAAGTCCATTTTTGCCATAAAGCTCAAGCAATATGTACACAAGTGTTGTTTTTGAGTGAAGTGCAAAGTGTAAGTATAAAATCCGCAAAAATTTAGTTGCGTATAATATTGGAATGATTAAAAGACCATACTAAAAGCTTTAAACATACCTTGCATAAAATTATATTAAAAGAAATAATCACACAAAAAGCAAATCATGAAAAATTATTAAATAAACAATAAAATAAATTAAAATCATTGACTTAAGGTTGTTAAATGGAAATTCCGAGTAAGTATTTATGCTCGAAATAGTCAAATTAGTTTAAGCGTAAAGTTTCATAATAAAATACTAAAATTTCAAAATTTATAAATACCGTAGTGCGCGAAGATACATCAGGAATTTCTAAACCCTAATTATAATAAAGTATGAATTAATAATAATAATAATAACACACACAAACACACACATATATATATGCCAGGCCGAGTCGTGGAGGACCTATGGCCACATAAAACAAAAACAAAGAAAAGAAAAAGAGAGAGTCAGAGAGGAGATAGAGACGAGAAAGGACGAGAACACACCAAGAAAAGAAAATGAAGAGAAAGGAAAAAGAGAAAAACGAACAAAAAAATTCATATCTCACGTATACGACCTTCAATCGATGATCTAAGACTACCAACATATTCCTCGAGATGAGTGCAACTCAACTAGACCAATTTTTTGCAAAATAGAGTTAGTTTCTAAAAGTTATGTACAAATATCAAATAGGTATAAAAATTAGTATTTAACCTAAAATTAGTTGTAATAGCTAGAAAAATACTAAATAGGACGATCTATACCATGAATAGTATGTAATGATGTATTTTTCCTTAATTTTTTAGGTGAAGAAGATTTCAACTTGGAAATACCCAAAGATTACTTCGATTAAATCCAAGGAAAATGAGACCCAGGAGAGTAAGATTTCGTGATGTGTTGTATTATGTATATTATTGTTGTAGTACGTGTGTTTGATACGAATATATGTTTATTTTCTATGTTTTAAATGCGTTAAGGGTTTCAAATTTAGTCCATGATCGTGTATGCTCTGTACGTCGTGGGCTGCCGTAATTATATGGATATATGTATATATGTGCGTGGAATGCTAGGTGGAAAGAAGCTGGACTCCAATTCTCACTAGAAGGGAATCATATATATATGTATCTGTCTTGACATGCGACGAAGCTGGGCTAATGAAAATCTCCTTGCCGTATGTGTGAATGGAAATGTTCCATTTTGCTACCTACAGCAAGCGACTTCATATGTACATATATATAAATATATATGCGTGGAAGGTGGCATGGTGATTGAGCTAGGCAAGTGGGATTTCCTCCATGGACGCGTGCACCAGGGTGGGTTTCCATTGTGATAATGGCATTGTTTTCGTTTCTTTCTTTTTTTTTGTTGACTATGTGGTTTGTAAAAATATGTATATGCTAAGGATATTGTTGGGAAATGGGAAGAAGGGAAGCCTCCGGAGTCTTGTGCGGATTGCAAATAGATATGTATATGCACATGCTATTTGGAGGTTGGAAACATTATATATATGTTGTATGTGTACCCTGTTGGATAGGAAGGCTAATAAGGATGGTTGTATGTGTGTATGTGGTATAATGAAAGCGAAATTGGAAGTTCAACTTGAGAATGTGGACTATAAGATAAAATGGAGGTGGGAGTTAGGAATTATATTAATATTAGTTTTCTTATGTGCTTTTATGTTGGGGAATTGGAAGGAGGGTGGAAATCCATAAAGGAGGAAGCGAGAAAACATGTATATGGACATGTATAGGCATATAGGTGTTGGATCTCTTTTCCTTAGCGTACGTGCATGGTTTTGCTAGTAGGAGTAAAGGGAGATGTCATGATATGTGTATTGTTAACGATTATGGAGATTGATGATGAGATTATAAACACATGTTGACATGGAGGAGGTTGGAGGTGGAGGCTAGAAAGATGGGAGTCTGAGGAGCCGATCTAAACTATAATTATATGCATACATCACAAATTAAAAAGGAGGAGTTAAGTCGCCAATAACCTAAGTCCTTACCATCATAGCTATATATGTTAGGTGTAAGTGAGATAGAAGTATAGGATGTCGAAATGGATATAAGTCATAGACATATAGGGTATATAGGTTTAGGGGAGAAAGGTAATCGTAGTCGACCATAAACCATAATCATAATCCTTACATCACAATATGTAATGATAAGGGATGGATGGAAGTCTAACTTAAGCCTCATATGTCATAGGTACATATGTATATATCTAAGGACAAGACATGTAACTATAATCATGAATAGAAGTCCATCGCTTGATAATCTCTTGTTCGATTTTATGGGTGTTATTCTCTTATTGATGTTAAGGACATGTCTTGCTTTGTGGAATAATTGAGTGTGTTTTAAATAGAATGTATGTTGACATGGTTGCCACTTATGTATGTGCTTAACTCTTGAATATGTGAAATGGAGCACTTGAGAAGTGCCATGACATAGAGGTGTTAAGGAATGATAATTGTAAATCAATCATGAGTGGGGGATTGGAAAGTTGAGGTGATTTAGATTATATTATATGATTATTTAACTAAAAATTGGTGTCTAGCTTGATTAATTCTATTTGGTTGGTTTAGCCTTCCTTGCTTTATCTGTGATGTGAAATGCATGATCTCTTCTTGTTGTGGTAAATATGAATATGAGGTGTAATGGTTTTGTTTATGGGATTTCACTTGGTTCCTATTGTTTGTCATTAGAACGGTATCCTTTAAATGCTTAATAGTTTACTTTGTTGCCTTGAATGTGGATTGGCTTTCAATTATTTATTATTTGATCACCTCGAACTAATTAATTAAAAGATTGGACTTAACTAAAACTAGACATGCATTTATACGAGACATTGCATGAAATTGAAGGCCATCACTACTACAGGGCTCATTGGAAGTAATCAAAGGATTACTATTCCGCCAAGTGCGAACTAAGTGATTAGGAGATTGTTGCGCCTTGACGATTTCAAGTCCGACCAGTCCTTAAGGGTGTTGCTCTGACTATGCAAAGATACGAGAGCGTTCGGTATTAAAGTAAAGATATTATAAATATCAAAGTGTTAAGATAATTAAACTGGGTAATGAGACTTGGGCATTGATGATTGGTTCGAAATCCCTAACCCAAGGTCAAGGGAGGCGTAAACCCTAGACTTCACGTCAGTTACCGAAAGACCGCATGAGATGCTGCATTCATATGGTTGTTCATGCATAGCATATGATTTGATAACTTGATTTGAAATTGTTTATATTTGTTGCAACATTGAGAGATTGCACTCCTATCTCACTAGGCTATTAGCTCACCCCTCCATAGACTATTTTGTAGATAAAAATTATAAAAGCTTGGGATGGGATAAGATATAAAGTATCAAGAGTTTTTAGAAGCCAAGAACAATAATGTAAGAATTGTTAATCTTAGACTATTTAGATAAAATGTTATTTTTTGGACCTTGATGTAAAATTTGAATTTGTGAGACTTAGGGTTTTATTCCATTTACTGATTGATGGGGGATTCCGACTCTTTGCGATCTTGGTTGACCGTGAGGCATGAAATTCATAGTTATATTCTTATTGTATGATTTTATGAAATATGAATAGCTATAATTGTTTAATTTATTACTCAGAGTCTTATGACCTCTGACTCGTAAGATGGTTATCATGTAATAGGTGCACATGTGACATGATAATTTTTAGTGGAAACTTCTAAGCCCCCCTTTAGGGCATGACAATAAGTTTTCTACATTATCAATTAATCATGCCAATAAATCAAACAAGTAATATTATACTAAACCTAATTATATGCAATTAAACTAAACCTAATAAACCTAATATCAATTAATCAACTAAACCTATTATCAATTAACAATAACTAAGCATAATATCAATTAATAGTAACTAGTGAAGAAACAAAGTCGTGTATTGGACAAGTGGAGGAACACAGGGTAGGAACATAACCATGTTTCTTGCTCGTGTACCCCATTCAATGTTTTTTAGTTTTTATATGGGCATGTAATACCCAAAATCAGCTATGAACATGAAGTATATGGGTGTAACATGGTTGTGTTATGCCCTTGAACTTTTAGAATCCTATCACAATCACAAAACAATAATTTCTCTTGAAATCTCCAATCCCTTGATCATTACTACCCTCCAATCTAGACCCAATGTTCAAATTTTTTGTAATCCTATCCCTAATTCACAACAACAACACTTTAATTTCGTTAAAAACTATACTTGTTTCATGTCATCCTATGAATGATCTCCCAAGTTTCTACAAAAGTTATCAATCCCAACACAAGTATTTTAATAATGATTCCAATAGGTATGTAGAATTTGCAGCATTCAAATTCACTAATAAACAACTTACCCCTTTGTCTTGAATTCTAGATTGTTCCTACACGGTTTTGTCTCTAAGATTGTGCAACAATTCCACTTCTAAAATAATTTCCTGCTTTTAATCTAAGTCAAGTGTTGTGAAATAAAGAAAGAAATAAAGAAAAACGTGTTCACTTACCTTCGCTCAATAGATCCACGCGTTGATTAGGATACAAGCCTGTCAATGATGTAATAGGTTTGAGAGAGGGAAGAAAAGAAAGAAACAGACATAAAAAATGAGTGTATATTTTAAACTTTTTGGTTAGACAAATAAGCCCTTGTCTAACTGCTGAAATTCCAATATTGCCCTAAACATTAAGACTATTTAACCTATTTTATTTAATTCATTCTGGCTAATAAAAAAAAAGCAAAAATAAATCATGCTAAAGAAGCTAATTAGTAAATCGATATATGCTAAGAAAAAATTTTAAATGAAAATGATATCATACAACTAATTCTTATATGATATAGGTGTGATACTAGTCCATGGGCTGATTAAATTAATTGGGTTTTATTTAGAATAATGAAATAATTTTATAGATTTTCAATTTTTCTCTTTTTTAATAATTTTCTCGACATGAAAAACATATAAAAACGCTGGGTGGTCAACAAGGAGAATAAATAAATTGTACAGATTCCTGCAATATTCCTAGTATGTAAATACATGGAAAGTATCCTGGGTTTATGTTAATCATTAATTCATTACATGATATTTCTAAGAATATAGAAGCAGTCAAATAAAATCTACCTCTTATTTGGGACTTATCGTTTCCAATTTCAAGAGATTGACCTAGTTATTAGGAAGACGAGCTTGCACGTTAAAATGTATCCGATTCCTATGGTCTCGGTGGATATTTGTATAAAGCAAAGTAGGTGTTATTGAAGTACGGGTGTTGTAAAAAGGTCAGAGTATTGATCCTTTAAAAGGAAAGAAATCCGTTCTTTTTATTTTTATTTTCTTCTTTTTTTTAAGGATTAATAAATTAAAAATTGTGACTGCTTAAATTTTTAAATATTTTGTAATATCATTATAATGTCATTGTTTTTATAATATTAATTAATAATTATTAATTATAAGTAGCCATATCTAAAGGAAATTGAAAGAATATAAATGAAGAGAAAGGAATCCTACAATTTTAGTTTCAAGAAAATTAAGTGGGCTGCATTACATAATAATAATAATAATAAAAAAAAAAAGCTTACACAATAAATTTTATTAGGTTCCCAATTTAGTGTTCCTGATATCGATGGGCTATGCAATTCAGGGTGATGTGCCAAGTGCTACACTTTCCACGTAGAATATCCTACCTTCCACTGCCACTCGATCTTATAATCTTTTAGGCAGCGTACTATTAAGAATAAATGCGTGAAGACTTAGAACTGACTTATCTTAAAAACATGGCTGCTTGATATTTCATTTTAACCTAACACAATTTCCACGGGCAACTTCATGTCAAACACTGCTTATTTCCAAAAAGACAGCATTCACTCTAATACCAGGATTGCTAACATAAAGATCCAAACGTCTCAACCATGTCCCATGAATTTTCTTCATCAAATATTGATGATGTTTACATACATGGCACATTTATGCTTTTTCGTTTTGGTTTTTTTTCATATTTGTTATCATTATCAACCACAATAATCAATCTTTAGAAGCTAGGAAAATACCAAGCATGGAGAAGGAAGAAATTATAAGCCCATATTCAAAGGAAAAATCCAGTTTTGAATGATGTTCAATAGAGTGCAACACCAGAATCATTTACTTACTATAATACTGATGAGGTGGAGAGTAGTAAAAAAATGAAATTAATCCACCATTTTACTAAGATTGGTCGCATCCTCTCGCAATCTATACTAAGTCCTGGAGTTGGCAACTGAAACTATGAACACATTATCTCTCATGTTGCTTAATCCTATACAATTTATATTGGGATTGTTGTTAGTATTGTTTATTTTTCAAATAAAAAAACTAACCAATAGTTCCTATATGTATTATATACCACATATGATTAAGATCAATGTTTGGCTACTAAGTATCTGACTCATTGATTGTATTACATTGCATACATACATATACACCAAATATAAAATTGTAACATGATTTCATCTACAATTAAATGTTACATTTGGTGCAACTGCAATTGATTATATCTTATTTGTATCTCACATTACTGGTTATTCACTTCTATTATGGTGTTCTTTGTTTTTTTTATGATTGATTTATTATTTGTTGGTCACACGAAGATTTTCTTCAACATCAATCATGTCATGGTACTCGTTAAATGTTAATGCAGTAATCATGATCACGAAATTTTGAAATATTAATATTTTACTGGTAATAATTGTTGTTAGACAAGAATGCTAATATTGTCATGACCCAAGCCGAAAGATCGAAACTAATTTACCACGTGTCTTAAGTGTCTTTACCAAGTCAAAATTAACAAAACTAAGCATATAATCAACGAAAATGAATCATGACATATCAATCAATCCAGGCAATCATTTATATAAACTATTCATGCTTAGCATGCTTTTATAAGATTGCTCTATTATGATAGAACATATTTATAAGTAAGAGCATCTTTATAATATTCACAATATCAATTATCACTACCATAAATCAACATGCTTACAATCTTATCAAGTAGTGTGATTCATGTAGATGAACTCACCACAACTCACAAATAACAGGTGAGTGGTTGTACATTTACATGACCATTACACAACAAATATCAAGTAGATAAGGGCTAAGTACTTACTCACACATCATCATAAATCAAGCCAATATTATATCAAGCCATATAAGTCCTCGTTAGTAAACTACCTGGAATACTTAGAAACTCATAAGTCACCATATACCTACATGACTACTAGGGTAGATAGGTAACTTTAGCATATAAGGTATCTATCCATATCTTATTTGATCAACTAAGTTTTGAATTAGTATTAAGGGTTACGAGGTAGATTTTAAGTATAAATTTTCTGAAATCTAATCTCACAAGATAGAGTACAAGTATAAGATATTTCTATCCTATAACCACCTTGGAACCTATACTTTAAGATATATAGAGTATAGGTTCTAAAGTACTCTATATTCACTTCATAAAGAATTATTAATACATGAAAAATAAATAACAATACTATATTTTTCGACTAATAAATGTTTTAATAAAAAAAAGGAAACAAAGAAATGAGCTTAAACTCATAAGTTAATAACTCTAAATAGTTAAATCTAATGCCACCTTTCTCAATTTATATGTTCCACTCTTTCCCTTATTCTTCTTATTTATTAAGTAGTAAGATTACACAAACTTGAAATAATAATGGTAAAAAAATATTATTATTTTCACTTTCATAGATTTTGCTATCAGTTTAATTGATTTTGCATATAAAACACTTGAAATTTCACATATAAATTACTTTTTTTATACAACATAAACTTGAAATTCGTCAAAAAATGACAAAATTTACTCTTTCTAAATGATACCCTGTAACCTATAAATTTTATAGGATATAGGTTATAGGATGACTCTAGAGCACCTTAAGATAAGTTTGGACTTCAAAACTTAAGAGCCTATACCTTATAAGGTAGAAAATGGATAAAACTTCCATAACCACTATGCACAAACCAAAGTAAAGGAAACTCACCTAGTCTTTTGAGAATACTTCTAGGTAGTGTCCTATTCACTTATGGATAGTAAACCTAAGGTCACTTTAAGCTGATGTATAGGGTATTATTATTATTGCCATATATATAGTTCAAACTTTAAATTGGTGTTTTCATTATGGTCAATTTTTAACGATTATAACTTTTTCGTTTTTTTATCCAAATTTTATTATCTTTATATTACCGCAAACGTTATTTCAAGAACTAACCAAATAAAGCAAGATAACAGACTAACCAAATCTATAAAAGAAAATTACTAAAACATTCTTTTTTATTACGTTTCTTTAATCCTCAATAACCATAAATCCTTAATTAACCTATATTACCTTATATACTCGAATAATTGTTGCTTTTTATTACGTTTTTTCATTAACATCATTAAATAACCTCCTAAGTACATATTAGGCCATTTAATAACTATTTAAAAGTTAACTAAGCAATAAATAGTATAAGTACTGAAATAATTTTAAGAAAATTTTATGAGCTTGGTAAAATATAACTTAATTTTGGAAAGCTTGACGACTTTATATACCCTAAGTTAGCTTAAATTATACAAATAATATAACAGTCGTGCAAAATAAAAATAAATTATTTCTTACATCATTATAAATCTCTACTATTCGTACAAGATCATATTCACTAATTTATTTTGTAAAAAACTATTTATTTCACTAATTTATGAAAGCTAGCAGTTTCGGTAAAATAGTTATAATAAAAAACTAACTGAAGAGATTTTTAAAATCTATCTTTATATTATACCCCAGCTAATTAGGACAAGAATAGTAATAAAATAACTAAGATCAGACGATTGCAAATGATGGAACACATTACTCCAGGAAATTGCTTGATACGGACGGTGGAGAAAATTTGAAGATTTAATTTCCATCTTTGACTCACAATGGATGAAATCTGTTGGTTGAACAAAATCTTCATTTATATAAAACATGAGATGAATGGGTGATGCCGTAGTAAATCCCAATTCCCACAGTTGATAATTCCCAAAGGAATTGAAGACATCATCTCCTGTCATTATTTGAATTAGGATGTGGGATAATAGTGAGAAAAATCTATTAAAATAATATAATTTAAAAATAAAAAAAAATAACAAAATATGATATTTAAAAACGTTTTTTCTTAAAATAAATAATAAAATATTTTGAATTAAATTAAAATTTATTCAATGAAAGATGAGCTACACCTTCAAACAGCTTTCAAATATTTTTGGCTTAAATGTTGACCCACGTCCTAATCATGCTCATTGACATGACGGTTATATCGCATGATCTGAGAACAGTCAGAAAATCTGCCTTCCATTTGAGAAAAGTGAATCCTTTGCTTGTGCCGAATGAAGGTTAAGTCCCGTCAACAGTCACTATCTTCTACAATTTTAAGAGATGGCCTAATCATTAAGGTATAGACAGCTTCAGCAGCAAATTATATTAATGGGTTATATTATAATATAAACTAAATAATCTTAAATCAAATTGTAGCTTGGACTCGAATCTTATAATATTTAGTTTAAGAATTTAATTAAATTTTAATTGAGTATAGCTATTAATTGAATTTAAATATTATTATTATCTTATTTTAAAAAACGTTTATTAAAAATAAGTTTAATCAAATTATAAGAACGTGAACTTTCGAAGTAGAAAGAGAAAAAGTGAGATGAGATTATGACACATGAAAGGGCTCCCTAAAATTCAAAAGATTTGCCTATTGCAGAATATCTTGTCTTCCAATGTCACTCATCTGATTGTCAATGTACAGTAAATATCGGGATCAAGCGATAAGTATTATATTATATTATATTAATTTTTATTATAATAATTGTTGTTATGACAGCAATTTTATATACATTCATTCTTATGAATTAATTTATGTAGGAATTCATATGAGCCATCTGAATTAGAAAGCTAACTCATTTTACTGTAAACATTTAAAACATGCGCCGCCAATTATATTCAATCCATAAATCTCATCTAATATGTAAAGTTATTTTATAATGCGATATTATTGGAGCCTTTTATTTAACATGCGTACAAGCTGCGATATAGGAATTGTTCCCGATCTTGCTTTATTTGATACTAGAAGATAGTTCGCACGTCGCGATTAGTAATTATATTTCATCTATCACACTACGAGTGCAATCAACATGTAATTCACCACTTTATCATTGTTGTATGATAAGGGCAATCAAGACTCATGCCCTATGTCCATCCTATTATCTCTAGTCCTTTAGTTTACCTTAAATTAAAAAAAAAAAATCTTAAAAACGTGTACCTAAATATACCTAACAAATAAATTAATTTTCTACATATATAAATTAATTATCACTTATGATTTTAGATCAATGTTAAATTTAATTGGTGCATTAGTGTGTCAAAAGACTAAAGTATCAGTGGACGGATGTGCTCCTTACAAGCAATCATACAATCTCAACTTCAAGAAAGCCATTAAATGCAGATATAACGAAGAATGTAAACATATAGAGTAGAAAGACCAAAAGTGACATATAAGATTATGACACTTATGAGTGCTCCATAAAGTTGAAAACATTTGCCAAACACTATATTTTCCATCTAGCATATCTTGTCTTCAACTATCACTTGATCTCAGAATCTTTAGTTACTGTACTAATAAGACTAAATGTGTAAAACTAACTTACCTAAAAAACATGGTTGCTTGTTATTTCATTTTAACCTAACACAATTTCTATGGAGAATTTCATGACTAATACTCCACTTATTTCTAGAAAGATAAAGTTTACTTTGACACTAAGAAAGCTGAGATGGAGATCCTCACGTCTCAACCAAATCCTATTATTTTCTTCATCAAATATTCATGACGTTACCACTTAGTACTTACTATAAATACCACATGCTACAACAAGGATTCTACAACAGGTTTATAGCTTCTTCATTACTAACAAAATTAGTTTGAACTTGTCTATCTAGTCATTCATTGACCCTTTTATGCACAAATGGCTCGCTTCGGTGTTTTAGCGCTGGTTCTCTTAAAACTAGCCATCATCATATGCCATAGTCAATCTTTAGAAGCTAGAAAAATACCAAGCATGGAGAAGCCAAGAGAAGTTGTAATCCCTTATTTGGAGAAAAATTTGGTCACAAATGACATTCCAAAGAGTGTAACACTAGAATCATTTACTAATTATGATGGTGATGAGGTCGAGGGTAGTAAAGAAAAGAAATTGATGCGCCATTTTGCCGAGATTGGTCGTATTCTTTCGCAGTCTGTACCGAGTCCTGGAGTTGGTAACCCAAGCTAAGGAGATATTATTCCGATCATATGTAAACCTATATGTGCATCCCATATATAGGATTATTATTACAAGTATTTACTTTTCAAATAAAAGTTCAAATAAAAGGCTTAATCAAAATTTATGTTTATTAGGATACTATATATGATTAGGATCAATGTTCAATTATTACTAGATACTTGGTTAAACTACATGTACCAAATTATAATTGTGACATGATTTACATGTACAATTAAATGTTATACAAATGACATATTAGGTGCAAGTGCAATTTATTACTAATATCTCATAATTTGCTAGTTATACTATTATGTTGCCTTTTATTTGATCAATGTGGTCAAAAAATGATTTTATATTGTGTTTGATTGCAAACTCAATCTTATTACAACATCAATCATATCTCATGATTACTAGTTAATATTGTTGATATTATAGATATACTATGATCACTTCATATGATAATAAATTAATTTTCCATAATTGTTATATTTATTCATTCTTCTATATTAGTTTAGATAGAATATAGGAAATCATATCAACAATTAAAAATGAAAAGTGAATTCAATCACATGAGGCTAGCCAAGTGGTAAACATGAATATTATTTATGCATACCCATCCAAGTACAACATCCAAGCAACCATGTCCCTTAAGCGTACTCCGCCAACCTAGGAAGTACACCCTTAAGATTGTATAAGAAGAGTATAATGCCTCAACTTAAAAATAGTTAAATAATCAATTCAATAGGTGATTAATAAATCTTTTCAACCATTTCACCTAAAATTAATTAATATTAACTTGATATTTATGATGTTATTATTCTATATTACTACCAATTCTCTTCTACAATCATATGGGCTTCTACTCTCTAAAAATGTCAAAAAGCCCACCTCCCCTCTTTTAATATATAATTCAATTCATTCCTACAATAGTCATAAACCAATATAAATACCTACTAACAAAGAATTGACCCTAGTATCATTCGTAATGCATTGGCTTAAACATAACTGGGTCAACATGTGACTAATGAGACATTTCTACCACTTGCCCTAAAGGTTCTCACTATTGTTAACATGATATTTAGGTATTGTTTGGTTATTAAAAATTTGCGATATTGTAATGGACAAAACATGTTGTCCTTTATTTGGTTTACATATTTTCTCAATTAGTGAATAAAAATTATTCTAAAGTATTGGACAAAATACTTATATTTTGTATCATAAAAAATATGATATAAAAATCAAATTCACTGGACAAAAACACAAAAATCCTTATCAACTACTTTATATATCATGTTTAGTGCAATACTTTATATATTTAAATAGTGAAGATTACAAAAGTCCTTATTCAATACAATACACGACAAACGTGGTATAGAAAAGTTGTACTATCTTGTTTTTCTTATTTTGTGCTATCCGATTATCTTTATACTGTTTAGTACTACAATCCACATACTACCATAATGTCTTTATCCTTATGAATAACTACTATTTTTCTCTTGCAATTCACATGGGATCATCGCTCTCTTAGAAGGTATCATAATGTGATTAGGTTCGTTGGTCACACAAGTGGCTTGAGGATGCTTCCAAACATAGTTGTGCAATCAAATAATGTAAAGGAATTATTAACAGAGAAAAAAAAAAAAAAGACAACTCAAGGTGATTTTTATGTGGAAATTTCCTAATGAACTTAGGATAAAAAATCATAGGAGAGGAGCAATGAGTTCAATATGTTGAATAGAGAGTGTTTTTGTACAAGAATGAACTCTCATTTTTGCATAAATGTTGTTGTAAGGCTATTTATAGACCCTATATAAACCTAGTATGAATATACATTTGTAGAGGTGAAATAGGAAATACATAGGGGCATTCATGAAGACCATGCTCAACCTATCCATAGGCTTAGTCAACCATCCCTTGCCCAAATTTCCAAAAACTCCTATTTTTTACTTGACTTCAACTTTTAAAACCTTCAAAATTGTAAGATCATTGCCCTTGTATTCTCATCCTACTTATCATCTTACACAAAAGCAATATCTCTCTCCCTGGTTTTGAATTCAAGCTATTAGCCACCCTCCAAGAATTACCTTAATTTCAATAAACACACTATCTAAATTCAAGTCAAGTTTGTATTCATTATACCCACTTGAGTTTGAGGGAAGCTACTTGCAATATCATGTTAGAGGTCACGAGAAATATAATCCCAATATTTTTTCATGCATGTATACACTAAATATTTTAAGAATTAATATTTACTTTATTTTCATTGATTACTTTCATTGCATCTATTTTACTTTGTTTACATTCATTAATTTCACAACATAGTGTTTGCTCTTCTCTAATAAATATGAGCTCATCCTACAAAAGTCTTAAAAAATGTAAATGTACAATTAAAAAATTAAAGTGTCATAGAGTAATCAATATAATTTAACTATACACAATTGTTACAAGGGCAAATAGCATCATAAGTATATGAGAAAATTATTAGAATAATTCGCATACTAACGATTTATTTTTAAGTCTCAATTATATTTTTAATATAAGTGTTTAAAGTGGATAAAAAAAGCTAGTAATCAGTAGCCAACCCTTTTTAGTATTAGTATTTACCTTTTCATACAAGTAATTAAAACTTAGTAATACATGACTTATCCCAATACCCTCCCTAAGTATACACATGTAAGGAAATCTTAGATTCTTATTAATTGCAAATTGATCTATACAATGGGAGCAAATGCTAATCTATGTTGTACTATGTTCTAACTCATTAAGCAAGAATATTTGTGGAGAGTGAAAAATATTTCATTAGCATTTCATACAATGTAAGTCTTTTAATAGTGTTATGATTTACCATGAAAGCTAATGTAGACGAGATAAGATTACAAGTTATGGAATAATTTGACCATCAAAAGTTATAGAAGAAGAAGAATTAGAGAGTCTAGAATAAAACATCGGAACCAAAAACTATGATCCAATAGACATTCAAAAATAGTGTTTCAAATATATCAAAAGCCATTGAAAATGAGTGTTCCAAGAGAAAGAATTAATTTTAGAAGTTCAATTTTAAAGCTTCATAACCTTTTGCTTATAAAACTCATAATATGTTTATAAAAATTTGTTTGAATTTAATTTGGTCAAAAATTTTTACTTCCATATTATGTCTAGACTAAAAAAGTCTATTTTCATTGATTTAGTTTTTTATTTTATTTTTATTCAATTTCCTTGCTATCTTTAGGATTTTCAATTTATAAATACTTGTTAAACAATGCTACTAAGGAATATATTAAAAGAATGATTCGCCTGGTGTAAAAACATAAATATAAAACATTTCAATGATCCTGAATTATCTCATCAATTTGTATTGCATTTTAATAGGTGGCTACACAATGTCCATATACTTAAGCTAAACATAGCAATTATCCGATCGTTTTAGCAACTAGATCAAGTTGAGCGATTGTGAGAAGTTCGTGATTCTAAAAGCGTATGATACTAACCCGATGAAAATCATCCAAAGTTTATATGATTGGAAAAAAGAAAAGAAAAGAAAAGAAATTGCTGTAGGTTAGGCAATTGTGTCGATTGGTTCTCTGGGGAAAAGGTTCACATTTGCGTGGTGAGCATAGCAGAGTGCATGCACTTTACTCCGCCGACTGATACTGACTCGACATGCATGAGAGTCCCTAACACGTTGGACAGCGACCAAAAACGGCTGCACTGTGCTCATAATATTCAGACGACGATGCTGTTGACCATGGCAACCATCTCAATCGACTAATATTCTTCCTATATTTTATTTTATCATTATTATAAAAATGACGATTCGGACTTAAGAACTGGAAAATGAAAGTTTACATATTAAAGAAAAAAAAGTTTTGAAAAACGTAGTTTACTCATTGATGAAAGTAAATCCATTTGGTTTTCTGCGTAAAATTAAATACAATAAGGGCCAAATAAGTTCACCTCTTTGTAGAGATTTGGTAGGTACATGCATTAGAAGAGAAATAAGTGAAGGAGAACGAGTAGACATGAAATATATATACATGTATAGTAATTTTCACGTTGTGTTCAAGAATATATAGGAAATGGAAGGAATTGAGGGATAAATGTTTCATTTTCTTTGTTTAATTTGTTCTAAAAAAGGTAATCTAAAGAGGTGAAATTAGTGTTTAATAAAGTTAAACTGATTTAACTTCAATGAAAAATGTTATAAGGAAGAAGTTTATAATTGTCTTTTATTTCCATCTATTTTCATCCACTTAAGTCAATTTTTTTTTAAAAAAAAGGAAATAAACTTCAAATTGAAAATATTTTCACTTATTTCTTCTTTTTCCATCCAATTCATTTTCTCCCTTAAGTTACCAAACATAACATTTCCTTCCATTTTCACCATTCTACAACTATCCAAACATTGTGTTGTATTTGAGAGTCAAGCTCAAGCTTCTATTTAGGTTCACAAGTTGGTTCAAGAGCAAATTTGAGAGCAACCTTGGGAGTTTGCATGAAAACAAGCTTAAGAGCAAGCTCATTTACATTGTTAACAAATCAGCTTGCGAATAAGCTTGTTTATATTGTTATCGAGCTCGCTTATAAATAGACTTGTTAATAAACTCATGAGCACGCTCATAAGTTAGCTCTCATTTATATTATTAACAAGTCATGTTGTGAATAAACTTAGTAGAAGTCTTGCAAATTGATAAATTATATTAAAAGCATATTATATTAAAAAATATAACAAAAAGGAGGATTTATACGATACAGTTAGTTAAAACCCATGTTTTAGATCCTCATTTTTTTTTTTTTGTTATCTTGATACTAAAGAGTAGTAGATTTTGAAATATATTATACTTGGATAATGCATGATTTCTTATTGATGTAACCATTCATTATTATCTTATGAATTTATGTTTGAAATAATAAAATTTTAATTTAATTTCAACAAAAAAAAGACGAAAAAGTAAAATTTGAAGATTTAAATTCATTTTAAGCTTTAATAGAAACTCAAGCTCCTTTTTACTTATTTATCTAAATGAGCTTGAGGTCAAGCTCAAACTCAAGCTTCAGGCTTGTCTAGACTTGTTTATCTAAACAAACTTGAGCTCAAACTCAAGGTTGTTTATCTAAACGAGCTCGAGTTCAAGTTGTTTATACAAATGGGCTTGTTTATATCAATGAGTTGAATTCTAGCTTCAAATTCCTTAATAAACTTGAGCTTGAGCCTATAATTTTCAAGCTTGGTAAAATCACAACTCTACTCAAGCTCAATAATGTTTCTAATCAGCCAAGCTCAAGTCTTTAAAAGTTCAATTTGGCTTGGCCCATTTGCAGCCCTATCTAGAAAAAACTTTTCTTTTGTACAATGAGTATGTATATTCTTATATTTTGGTAAGCACACAATAGAAATATTATATAATTATTTAATTATACAATGCTATCTTTATGCTTATAGCATGTAAATGTTTTTTATGAGTTTATTACTTGAATTTACAGAACTTCAAGACTTTGAAGGTTTGCAACCATGAGATAGTTTTTATATGAATATTTAAATTTCAATTTTTTTAATTTTATACTCAAGGCTTCTTTTATTTATTTATTATTATTTTTTTGGCCAAATACAATTAAAACTTGAAATTGATAAATATCATACTAATCAAATTCCATGCTTGTATTACTCCACTATAATGAGTTTGGCATGGCACCTTTCTAACCATAATGAATAGTATTAAACCAAAAGGCTCTCAATTAATTTTTATGAGGCAAAACCAAGTTTTGAATTAATAAATAAATTATTATTATTTTAAATGAACTAAATTGGCTCAATGAATTTCGAATACATGAACTATTTGTTGGAGGCATTTTTTAATTGTATTTATATAAGGAGAAACTTTGTTCAGACATTAATGGAGAATTTACTCGATTTAAGTTGAAACTAAAATATTTGAAGGATGGAAAAGGGACGTCATTCAAACGGCCAATCAAGTGATTCAATATTTATAAAGTACATCATTCCCATAGATTTATACTAATATGTGTGTTATTTATATTTATAAAGTAATTACAATAAATTTCCATCTTATTGATTCAATAAAAACTTTCTATCACAATTAACTATCTTTTAATACAACCATGAATTATTGGTATCTGTTCTACCTCTATTTACATTCATAAATTTCTATCAAGGCCCTTATAGCTTAGTGTCATGAACGTTGGTCTTGGTTGGATAGACCAAGCTCAAATCTCCCTTCCTCTATTATAATCACCAAAAACAAAAAAAAATTAGGGTCAATTAACATTGATAATCAACAAATTAAATTGCCATAGTTAACATGTTCTATCAAAATATTTTTATTAGTTTACATTGACATTAATGTTGACAATAATTAATGTTTTATTACCTCTTTCAAATAGGAATTTATTGTTCTTTTGAATTCCATAAAAATAAACCATCCTTTTCGTGTTTACATTGAAAAATAGAAAAGTTTTATATAATGAAGAATTAATCACAAATATAAGTGAGGACATTTAATGGTATATATAACGAAAAAAATAAGAGATTATGTTTATAGTAAATGCCGACATTATTTGTCGTATTATAACAATCATATAGATATTAGTCATTGAATGTAATATAATATTTATTACATAACATATTGGGCTTTATATTACATATTATATTGTGTTTTAAATTCATAAATTTCATTGTTCTTTTGAATTCCATAGAAAACAAATTAACTTTGTAAAGGTTTTATGCAATAAAAAGAATTAATGACAAATTTAGTGGATGAAAATTAATGGCAAATATAGTGAAAAATATGAGTGATCATGTTTATAGTAAACACCAACATTATTTATCATATTATAACATATTTGTGCTATTCATCAGGGAATGTAATGTAATATTATCATATTGTATTATGTTTTATAGTAAATTTGTTATATTATATAAAAATACATCCTAGTTTTTCAAATCAATACTTCATATATGTATAATTTAGAAGAATATGTGAAAAATCCTATATGACATCTATTTGTTTCATCAAAGGTAATATTGATTTCTTAAATTGTACATTCATATTTTTTTTCTTTTGAAACTTAGAAAATTCTTTTTTTTTAAGCCATAATTAATGAATTTATAAAATCAATTATTTCTTATTTAAATTTAATCCAGATATTATAGCAATTCCCCTTCTTTTTTCATTCTTGAACGTTTTGAATTTCCCATTTTGCAAAAAAGTTCCATTATTGGCCCACTCTTCATCAAATCATATGAAATGGTCTAGTAATGATGGAATTTATATTTTGCTCACTAAATCACATGAAATTTAACCTAATTTTATATATGTAACGTATTAATTTCATATGAATGGAGGAGATTAAAAAGAACTACATATTTTATGTTCAAATTGGAATTTGAAATAGATACAAATAAAAAGGAATTGATAAATGACACTTAAAATAGGGGGTTTGGGATGGAAAACCCACAACTCAAACTCACTAATAAAATTTTAGCAAAAAATAAATCCATAAAATCAAAAATAAAAAATAAAATGAATAACTCGAAACGTTACCATCCTTTAACTTCTTCTTTTTAACAAGATAACTCAACATTAAGTTTTGAAAGTTAATACTTATTCATCTATAGTGTGAAGATCATTATACTATTAGATTCATGTGCACAAAAATCCAATTCTTGGACGAAGGCAAATATAAAAAATATATACATAAACATGAATAATATACATTTAAATAGGGGCACCTTTAGTAAAAAAATACACACAAAAAAAATGAAAACTAATTCATTGAATGGAAATTGTACAAAATTATTAAGCAGCTTAATTATTTATATAATACAGTATATCATTCTCCAAAGTTACAATTATTAAAAGATAATCATTGTTTATTGACTTCTATCGAAATATAAACCATTTCAAAAATCCATTAAAAACCACCACATTGGCTATCATAACAATAATTCATTGGACTTTAGCCATATGTCTCATAGCATTGAATCCCCTAAACCTCAACCAAAAAAATATGCCTCTTGAAGAGACCACAACCATAGAATAAGCTAAAAAAATTTCGCAAAACAACCCAAGTGGATACTAAATTGGTGGCAAATCGGTTCATGGTAGATTCATCTATGGTACCTAAATGCAAGAATATATTGCTAACATGTATCCATTCTTTTTTAAAAAAGAAATTCATGTCAATCTAATGATACCCCTAAAATTTCTACCAATAATTATTAAAGTATAATATAAGAAAAATTTAGTCATCATCTATGATAATTCGAATTAATACTCAACATCATTTTTCTAATATAATGATTAGTATGAAAAACCATATGAACCACTTTACCAAAATTGAACTAAGAAAAAGAAACAAAGTAATGGAAGAAAACAATGGCTTTTTAATCCATTTTGTAATAGATATATAATAAAAAATGATAAATAAGAATAAAAAGAATAAATGTTGACATTAACCAAAATTAGTGGTACACAATTAATCGCATCATAATAAATGTTAAAATTTAAAGATAAATATAATGGAAAATAAATGTCTGCATTATAGTAAATACTACCATAAAAAGCTACAATACAAAAATGGCAAAAGCTTCTACAACTATTATAGATGGGGGGTCCTAATAGGAGTGGTCACGTGTGTATCACATGAATACCGCATTGCATGTGACTTAAAAAAAAAAAGGTAATTCAGAGATGGCACGTGGTGGAATGACTAGGAAGAGAGAGGTAAGGAGGAGGAACAGGAAATCTGAAGCGTCTCGAATGCACAAGTGACAGACAAGGGAGCTAAGGGGACCTCAAGCATCAACCTTACAATTCTTGGACATTGAAGATCGTTCTTTGCCTAATCTCTTGTTTGATCTTTGAGAGCAAAGAACTCTTGATGGAATACCATTTCTCTGATCTTAGGAATTCGGGAAAAAGGTCCTTTAATGAGGAGTAATGACTGAGTATTTATACATTCTTGGGTTTGATGACATCTGTTAGATCACTTTAGCAATCAACGGATGAGATGAAAACTGCTCACCTTAAGATTATCTTAATGAGTTTGTCATAAACTCAAGATTAATAGCCTTCCTTATAAGTATATAAGCCTGCCCGAGAAAGTCTAGATACAGATAGACCGGTCCAACAATCCCCGTTCCAAGCCTACCAAGCCAGTTCTCCCTAAGTCATCCCAATAATTGGATCGGATTCATTAAGCCTTGTTATCTAGCTTAATGAGTCAAGCCAAATAATTAATGGGCTTAGCCCAATATGTTTACGTGATATTTTTAACTCTCTACAACTATATATTATAATATGATTTGACAAAAACATTATGAAAGTACATTAATGATATCATAAAAAGGTTATATTGTAAAATAAAAAAAAATAAAAAAGTAAGAGATTTCAAAACTATATATTATAATATAATCTAACAATAAATTATGAAAATATATTTATGATACTTTAAGAAGATGAAATACAAAAAAGATAAGAGCTTCTAAAATTATATATTATAGTACGATAAATCAGTTACATAGATTCTATTTCGCTATTAAATTCTATCATGGATACTGTTATTTTTACCATACAAGCTACCACATGCAAATTTATCCAAATATTGGATAATGCCGCCATTTGGATTCAAACTCTAGAAAAATTCCTTCTAGAAAAAGGGTCTAGTCTATAGGTACAAAATTGAACTTCATCCTTAAATGAAAAACAACTATGGAAATTCAATTATTAGCTGTCAAAATTACTTGACCCCCACGCCTCTTATATACCTTTTTTGCCATTATGATCTACATTTTACACTATAAATACCATACTAAATTCATCCTCTCTTCATCATCAATATATGTATCCATCAATTTCAGTTTCAACTTCAATATTTACCCATTGCTCAATTCGATCCTTCAAACTCTTATTTGTTCTCCATGGCTCGCTTAATTCGATCCTTCGAGCTTTACTCTCACTCTATGAAGTCAGTCATATAGATCTTCCATTAATTCTAGAATAGACCATATTGTTTTCACCATACAAGCTACTACATGTAAGTTTATCCAAATATTTGGACAATGCCACTACTTAGGTTCAAACTTTAGAAGAACTCCTAAAAATTTTACAAAATTTCCCAAAAATAAAATGTTAAGATTTGTGATGGAAATTTGGCTAGAACATTAGAAGAACTCCCCCTTTTTTTTTTTTTAACCAACATATTATGTATTAACGAAGACGGGAAATATTCTAATTCAATGGGAGAAGGATACTTATAGGTGAGGACCTCAGCAACTAAGTAACTTTTTTTTTTTATTGGTAAATTCCATGCACGGAGAAGAGATGCTAGTTCTAAATCTTCTTAATAAAATTATTAAGTACAAGAAAAGTGGGGAACATCAAGCCATTTGCTGCAAATACTATTGGGTTTCAGAATACCTATTGGGCTCTTTTCCCTTTTTTTTTCTCCAAGGAAGAACAGTAATAATATTGAACAGAATTATGAACAGAGGAACGACTTTGTAGACAAATGAAATATTTCAAATTCTTGTCTGGGTTTGAATCTTACACCTATTCATTTCACCTTATAATTAGGGAGGATTGAATTCTAATTCAATAAGAATATATAAGAGTTGTAATAACAATCACATGCTAGTTTAGTTAACATTGGGGAAAAAAATAAAAAATTAATTAGTGATAAAAGTAAAATATCCATTATACCCCTAATAATAATATTTATTATATTAAACAATGGTGTAGTAGTGATAATATTTTCAATGCATAGATATTTATGAGAATATGATAAATAAATCATTAAATAGTAATTCATGAGAGTCATTGAACATGAATTCCTATTTATTATTTTACATAATAGCAATTATTGAGAATTGTTGGTGCTTTTATATAGTCCATTCCATGTCTCAATCAACCATACCAAGTAATTAGATGAGTAAAGATTATTAGGTAACACTCTTAAATATAGTAGTTTTAAAAAAAATTATACAAATATTACACCTGAAATAATTATTCCTATTGAAGGCACAGACGTGGTTTGCGACTTTAGTTAAAAAAAAAAAAACACTAATACTAAAGACAAAGACCTTGTTCGCACCTCCAAGCAAAATGCTTGAAAGCACGAACGAGGTCCACACTATTTTAGTGAGGATTTTTTTTTTTTTTTTACCATGATGGAATCCTGCAAACTTGTAAAATTATTATAAAGTAACACTGCAAACCTATAAAAGTGATACAATAAATTTACATAGTATCATAACATGTGATTTCTAATGCATAGAAAAAAATTTGCACCGAAAGTTTGTAATATAAATACGAATCGTCAATTTATATATTCACTTTTACATCTTTCAATTTCCTCTAGAAATTTCACTCCATCTCATTATTTGAAAATTTTTTTTTCTTAATTTTTGTTTCATACAGGTTTTAGCTTGTTAAAGTACATGTGTAGAAATATCTTTATCAAAGCAAGATTTTGGTATTTTTTTTGCTATTATACTACTTCATATGAATGCATAAAAAAGTAAGTGCATTTTTATTGAAGTAGTAGTAGTTGTTAATTAATTGTTAATTAGTAATTAATTAACATTAGTATATGAATTAGTAAAAAATTTAGTATTTTTTATACGAAATGCCTAATTTTTTTTTTGGTGAAAATTATTGTAAAAGCAACCATCAATAATGAAGTAATTAGTCCTTAATTAGTCATTATTTAATTATTAAAAGAAAGGAAAAACCTTTGTATTGATTATAATGAATTATCATTGTGTGTTATTATAATGTATTTTTGTAAAAGTAGTTGTTAAAATAAGTTGTTATTAATTAATTGTTAATTAGTAGTAATTAATCATTAGACAAATAATTAATGAAAAATTTTGTGTTGATTGTAAATGTAAAATATTTGTATATTTTTTGTGCAATTAGTTACAAAATTGAGTAGTTATTAATGATCTGTTAATTAAAGGTGATTAATTATTAATATATCATTAATTAGTTGTTATAAAATTAATTAGTGAAAAATTTTGTATTGGTTGCAAATGTAAAATATTTGTATGTTTTTGTACAATTAGCTATAAAATTAAGTATTTATTAATAATCCATTAATTGAAAGTGATTAGTTGTTAATGTCATTAATTATTTGTTATAAATTTAATTAGTGAAAAATTTTATGTTGATTGCAAATGTAATAAGTTTGTATATTTTTGTATAAATAGTTGTAAAATTATGTTTTTGTTAATTAGCCATTACGTAACAATAATTAATGGTAATTAGTCGTTAATATATCGTTAATTAATTATCATAAAATTAATTACCAAAAAAATTTGATATTGATTGTACATGTAATATTTTTGTCTGTTACTATAAAAGTAGGTGCAAACTTTAGTTGATGTTAATTAGACAGTAGATAGTCACTAATAAGTCTTTAATTAATATTTTGATATTAATGGTAATATATAGTGGTTTTTTTAATATATATTCTTTTTTGCATAATAAATGGAGCTTGGACCCTTCAATCCTTCAATCTTGATGTAGCAAGAGAGACATTGATCACGGGCCATTTGGAATGGAGAGGTAAATGACATTTCACTTGTTAATTAGTTTATGTTGCATTATGAATCGTAAAACATTTCACTTGTTATCATTATAGGATCAAGCAACCCTTGCTATTCAACGGCGTAAGTTGTTACTCCATCGCGACGGATGCACCATCCCCCTCGATCCTTGAATGTGATACGACAAGAACGATGATATAATCAAACGATTCCAATTCCTAGGTAACAAACAATGATAATCGAATCCAACATTCAAATTAACAAACAAGAACATAAAATAAATCTTAAGCCCTTATCAGATATGATGCACCAGCAAGAGAGTAGTCCTAGTACGAATTTGTTGATATGACGCACAACAATCCAATACCATCACTCGCCATAATCCCACAGATTGATAAGAGTAAAAATGAAGATCAAACTTTAATAAGCAATTTCTCAAATGTTCAAAAGTCCCCAAATCCTTACATAACAACATATATATAGAAAAGGAAACAAAATGCAAAAAGTCACAAAAATCAACCCGTTTGCCTACATAAGCTATCAGCTTTGGAATGAAAGCTGCCAACTTTGGATTCATGAAGGTCACCGGCCTAGATGGTCGACTTAAGTGTTAAGCCGCTAGCTTTGATGGTCAACCTAACTCCATACCGCTGACCTTCAATGGCTAGTCTAAAAGAAAGTTGTCAGCCTTTATGGTTAGCCTAAAGGCGTCCCCCTTTGGCTCTTGCGATTTGATTCTTGTGTCGAACAATGGTGTAGTGGTCGTGATTTGATTCCCATCATCTCCTTAGACCTATGAGAGATTTGTCCTCAAATCTGATGGTTCCTCTATTTTAGTTGCATATTTTTTAAAATCCCCTAAACGGAAAATTTTGGTCTTTAATTGTTTGTTATCTTAAAGTTGTGGCTACCTTGAAGACTTTTGAATTACTTGTAGCTAATTCACTCTATTCAGGTCGTCCCCTAGTCCCTTCCTCTTTACAAATAAGGACTTCCTATCAATGGCTTTATTGATCTACTTTTGGGCTTCATGCACCTCAGTTAGTGACATAGGACTTAAAACAACCTATTTACCATCCTTTTAAAACATATAGGTGTTTCTAAACCCATCATGCAGCACTCTCCTGTCAAATAACCAAGGTCTACCCAATAATATATGTGATGCGTACATAGGGAGAACATCGCAATCAACTACATCCTGATACTTTTTCCCTATACTGATTGGAACCTTAGCTCTTTGAGTGACATGCAGATTGTCTCGTTCGCTCAACCAGTGTAATTTATAGGGCGTATGATGAGGTGTAGTGACTAGTTACAGTTTATTCACTAATGCAGCATCTATAAAATTAGTGCAACTACCGCCATCAATAAGAAAGGAACAAAGATTTCCTTAGACTCTGCAGGGACTATGGAATTGGTTTTCCCTCTATAGGTCCTCAATATTTGGAGATGTAGTCATTACCCTACGCAGCAAGTTAATAGCCAGATATTGATCATTGCCCTTGTCCTCATGTACCTTAGCATCTGGATCCTCATAATATTCCTTTAGCATTGCTAATAAATCTATAGGCTCAAGTACCTCTTCCTTGCCATCCTTACTTTCTACCTCCATAGCGGTCATCACCCTTTTGTTGGGACACTAAGCAGCCATGTGTCCAAAGCCCATGCATTTAAAGTATTGGGTTTGACGAATCTTCTCACATGATGACCTTGGTACTATTTATCTTATGTATGCCCCAACAACTACTTTACCCTTTCTATAAATTTCCTTCTCCCTTCCAATAGTAGTAATAGTTGCATTCGCTTCCACAATCTTATCAATTCCTTCTTTCTCAACCTACTAACTATCTGACCAATATAGCTGAGTAGTGGATCCATACCTGTTACTCGATGCTCTATACGGATTAGAGCGCCTCTGTTTCTTAACTTTTAAAGCCAATTGGATGGCCTCATCAAGAGTGTCATATCACTGTAGCTCTATTATACAGGCAATCTCATATTTTAGCCCTGACACAAATCGTGCCATAGTCTACTCAAGATGTTCAATAGTTCCACAAAGAATCTTGAGTGCCTCAAATTCTTGGACATATTCGTCCATAGTTTTACACCCTTGTCTCAGTGTTTGTAGATATATGAATAGCTCTTGTCTATAATGTTCTAGAACAAATCTCTTCTTTAGCACCCTTTTCATTACCTGCTAAGTATGAATCTTAACATCACCATCTCTCCTCTTATTGGCCACAAGGTTCTTCCACCACAAGGTAACATAACCTATAAACTCAACCGCTACTAGACGAACTCGTGTATGATCATTAATCTCATAGCAGTCGAAGAGTCCTTCTACCTTATCCTCTCAATCAAGGTGATCCTTTGTAGACCCCCTTCCAGCAAATGAAGGCATATGCAATTTTACATACTCCAAACCCGTAGGCGGTCTGAACTCATGATTAGCATAAAGTTCATCCCCAAAGCTATCATCCCTCTCCTCTCTATAAGCATAATACTCTCTTCCAACCTATTTGCCTTTGTTTCCTCCTAAAGCTCCTTCTTTACCCACAGCATTAAAGGTTACCCTAGGTAGGGGTGCCTATAGATTTGCTACTGGCTACTGGGGTAAGGTCATCTAATCAACCTTAGTGGCTAGGTTAGCAACCACGGTGGTTAGATCTTATAATTGTTCTTTCAAAGTTTTTCCACCTGCAGCACGATAACCCTGAACTCCTCCTCTAACCCAATTGTTGGCCTCATTCCCAATTCCTCCATTGACACTATCGTTCAACATACTCAACAGAAATTGCAATCCCAACACAGAATTCACAATCACAAACTTCAACAATCCCAAATCGGCACAATCTTAATTACAACCTTCGTTTGATCCTCAACTCAAAACCTTAGCGCAACTACAATCAACCAGGATACAAAACAACAACAACAACAACAACCAGCCCTAATTCTATTAATCAATCCAACAAAGAAATTCACAACCCATGACAATAGAATCGCACAACCCACAATAACAATAATGAAGAAAACCCTAATTTTCAATTGATATGAATTCAAAGAACAAACCCAAATTGAATTGCATGGCAACAACACAATTGAATTGATAACTAGTGTTCAATCATGATTCAACCTCAACCAACCGTAACATAATTTCACAATATCAAAACCTTAATTTCTTAATGGAATTTCAATAGTCACAATCCCTTTCTCAATCTGAGCTCTAATACCAAAAGATGATACAACAAAAACGATGATATAGTCAAACAATTCCAATTCCTAGGTGACAAACAATGATAACCAAATCCAACAGTTGAATTAACAAACAAGAACACAAAATAAACCCTAAATCCTTAACCTTAACAGATATAACGCACCAGCAAGAGAGTAGTCCTAGTATGGATTTATTGATATGACGCACAACAATCTAATATCGTCACTTGCCACAACCCCATAGATTGATAAGAGTAAAAATGAAGATCAAACTTCAATATGCAATTTCTCAAATGTTCAAAAGTCCCCAAATCCTTACATTACAACATGTATATAGCAAAGGAAACAAAATGCGAAAAGTCACAAAAATCAACCGATTAGCCTACATAAGTTGTTAGCTTTGGAATGAAAGCCGTTGGCTTTGGATTTTTGAAGGCCACCGGTTTAGGAAGCAAGGCCACTAGCCTTGAATAGTACACCATCGGCTTAGATAGGTAGCTTAGGTGCCAAAGTTGCTAACCTTGATGACCAGCCTAACTGCACACTGCCAGGCTTGAATGGCTAGTCTAAAAGAAAGTCGCTGGCCTTTATGGCTGACCTAAAGGTGTCCCCCTTCGACTCTTGCAATTTGATTCCCTTTTCGAACAACATTGTAGTGGTCATAATTTAATTCCCATCAAAATGGAGCCATACTTGCATTTAGCAGGATTTGAAGGTGCGAGTTACCTATCATATATACCATTGGATTGGCACATGATTATAGCATTAGTGGAGTGACGGCAACCAAAAACACACACATTCCACATGCGAACATGGGAGTTTACTATCACCCTGCGGGATGTAGAGATCCAGTCCTACACATGTGTAGGATATGGTTTTATGACCTATACAGTCGCCGATAACATATTCCTTTAATTTCCTCAAAAACCAGTCCCATGTCTTAGTTGTTTTCTTATCAACTAGAACGAATGCCAGTGGAAGTATATGGTTGTTGCCATTAACACCACAAACAACTAGCAACTTATGAGTGTACTTCCTATATTGAAAAGTGGCATCAATGGTAATAACTAGCTTAAGGAATCTCCACACTACAATGCACAACTCAAATGCCTAAAATACCCACTTTAAAGTAAACACACCAAAGGTGGTTGATCTGCTCCACCTCTAAACAATTCGTGTTTCGAGATTTGTATTTTCTATCGCATTAAGAAATTTAGGTAACTCATTCTAAGACTTCTCCCAATTCTCGTACATATGCTCAATTGCTAAGTTCTTCCCCTCCCAAACCCATCTCCTACCGATCCTATAGCCAAATTCCTATTTGACAATAGAAGCTAGCTCAACTATCATCATATCAAGATTGCCCCTAATAAGATTTACAAATCGGCCAACAAGGAAATTTTAATCTAGCTGTAGGTGATCCTAACTAATCAACAAGTTATTACATGTGTGTGGACCCTCAAATCTCGTCACTACAAACATGCCCTCCAACTTCTTCTTTCAGGCCCAAAGCCTCCATTTACAATTGTCGTCTCTTCTTAAATAATAAACAGACCATAACAATAGACTAGACTCTACAACAGTATAGTTATAATGGTTCTTCACATGGTAAGCCTTCACTACTTGAATCACATTTGCTTTTATTCTAAATCTACTGCCCCTATAAAAATCATCACTGTTGCTCAAACCAGTACAAATATTAGTTTGCTCCTGCTCGAAATGAATGTAACCATCATCACCACCAATGTTGTAGTATGGAATAGGATCTCTAGCGGTTATACTTAGTGGTTTAGCCTTTTCTATCTCAAGTATGTATGTATTGTTAGAGAGTCTTCTTCAGGTACTTCATCTCTACCATTTTCACTTTCCCTATTATCTTCATCAGAACTCTCCTCATTATCGACACTCTCCTCCTTAACACCCATTCCTACATCAATGTCAATTATAGCCTCTATTCCCAAACGAACCATGTGTGAATCCTATGTCTTTGGTCATTGTAATACTGGAGTAACTTCTCTATATATTTCATTTTTATCATTTACTTTTATCGAGGTTGAAATTAAGGGTTGAAATGTCAACAACTCAAGCTGCATTTCTACAATGTCATATGATGAATGTGGCTAATTACTTGTATCGAATATCTGCCTTATGGAGGGCTCCCCTAAATCGTTAGAAATTATGATGTACAATTATTGAATGCCATGATCTCCATATGATTCATCCATTTCAATGAAATTTTCAACAAAATTTTCAGCGTCTTCGTCATCTTTGATTGCCATCAACACATAACATATACTACCCAAATGAAACATAAGATGCTTGTGAATTATCTCAACCCCCACTTTGCTTGGATTGACTCTGATGTTGTGGCATATTCTATATAAGAATTTATTGTAGTTGACATTTTTCTTCATTTTCAACTTCTTCACTAGATCTCTATCATATTTTGGCCCCCAATTACCAACCACAATATTTCCAAATGTATAGATCATCAATTTCACGTAATCAGCTATTATTTCCCTATACACAGTATATATAAATTATGAGCTTTTAAAAAATATGACAATTTTCAATAACAACATTGTAAAAATTTGCACAAAAAAGTCCTTATCATTTTTCATCTTAATTTTTTTCCCATTATTTCCAAACAAAAATATGCAAATTTAATTAACAACACTATAAAAATTATTATGCATACGAGATATTACAAATTGCTATCACAATATTTTTTTATAACAACATAGATAATATTTTCAATTTGATATTTACAAATAATATTAAAATTTTTGTCATAACAAAATATTTTCATACTAACACAAATTAATATCATGTGTTAAGTATTACAGGATCTACATAACTCATATTTAACATACTACAAACTAATAATAAGCAGTAATAGTTTCAATAGAATATAACATTATAGTAACATTTTCCTCAAATAATAACATCAAACACAGTAAAAAAAAAAAAACTTCAATTTTTTTTCTAAAAATCATACCACAATTGATTAATTGTTGAGGAAATGTTTAGATCTTGTTGTATTAGTTCAAATCCCTCCTTTACTCTACAAAAACACTTCTTCTTCTTTTTGTGAACGAGAGAAAAAAAAAATTAAGTTTGAAGATATGGAAAATTATGATAAATGTCTTCTATTTATGTATTTATATATATATATATATATATTATATATAGTCTCTACTGTTATCCCATGAGTACATTGACAATGGATGTTAAAGTAAAAAGAAAAATGGATGATGGGATTACTTGGTGTGGTAGACCTGAAGGCGCGAACCGGGTTTATGCCTTCAATTTTAAATTTTTTTCTCCCCTAAAGTCACAAACCACGTATGTGCTTTCAAAATATATTTTAGGAATAATTATTTAGAGTACAATATTTGCGTAATTTTTTTTAAAAAGTATCATATTTAAGAGTGAAGCCCAAAGATTTTCTGGATGCAAGTTGCAATAAATTGAAGGTCAATAAGTTTCCTTGCTGAGAGGGAGTTCCAGATCAATAATGCAAATTAGGTTCTCTTAGAAATGCTTATTCATGTTAACTTCTTAGGTATGCTTTCTCCTAAATGTTGTTATACTAGATTCCATATAACAGTAATTAATTGTGAAATATTCTTACTTCATGGAATTTTCATGCAAAATTTTATGTTGGACACCGATGTAAGAATATGGCTAGTTAAATTAAGATTCTAAGATCTTGTACACTGCTCAACACCTAAAGTGTAGTTTTTGTTTCCACTCTAAAGCACTAATCTGATCAAAACCTTACTTGTTAAGTAGAAATGAGAGGGAATTTTTCTTTGCTTTAACCATATCCACAAGCACTCAAAGAAAAATTACCATTGACTTTAAGAATGAGAATCTTTTGCTTGGATTGAACAAAATTTAAGCATGACAATAACTTTATTTAAATTATGCTAAGGATAAAGTCATAGAAGTCAAGCTTTTAAGGAAGGGTCTTTTCTTCATAGACCAAGCTCTCATGATGAATTGAATGAGGTTTTAGAATTAATGTTTGCCTAAGCCACTCAATGGTCTATCTGTATAATAATGCAGTTTGGATATTTTGTTTTATTTGTATCTTATATTCATGAACATAGACCTAGTATCACGTTACGTATGATCCACATTCATGGTTTGAGTATTTAGGTGTACCTAAACAATATCAAAAATTGTAACAAAGCATTGCACATCTTATGATTGCAACACTTTTAATAGTTGCTAGCTTTCCTGCTAAGGTTTTGTAACACTCAAATTTAGTATATTAAATATTCATCATTAATAAAATTAGAATGTGGATATGTATCCGCAATGTATGTACCTAAAATAAAAGAGATCAAATATAATCTACATAAAGAATAGAAACTATAATAAAAGATGACCTTTACTAATTTCACACCCTAATTTATTGGGGGGATTTAGTCTCTTTACTTGCATTGGAGAAAGTGAAGTATAAAAATGTAAAAACTATCATTAAAAAAAAAAAAAAAAAAGAGGATTGGGAGGTGGATTATTGGGGTTAAACTTCAAATGTTTGTGACTAAGTGGTATACTTCTATATTTAAGGGTAATAAGAGGAATCTATTACTAGCTAAAAAGTAATTTGTGAGAGGTATGATATTAAAACCATTTTCTTATACTTTAATCTTATAGATAGATTATTTAATTCACTTATTGTGGTAGAACTAAATTAATGAAATATTTGATTCACTCAATAACGTACATTGTGACAATGAAGTGATTTGCAAACGTTATTAATTATGATGGAAATATCCATATATCAGTAATATCATGTAATTGTACTAATGCGATTACAATCTAAAACGCATTGTTACAATCTAAAACGCATTGATAAATTATTTAAGCAATTCTTTTTTTTCCCCCAAAATATTTGAGCAATTCAAGTTGCCATAAATTAATGATATCGAAAGGGCTTTATGAAAGGAATAAAACATATTAGTAATTCATTTAAGAAGTCGATGTCTTAGAAATACTTCATTATACTGAAAAGCAAAGAAAATCGACATTGATGACAACAATCATTTTCTTTTGCTTTAAATCTTACTCATGGGAATTGAAATGTATCACTACTGACAAAGTGTTGTATAATTTATCAATGAAAACACAATTTAGATTGCATAACAAATTATTTAAGCAATCTAAATCTAAGATTCCAATTATTAATGACTCATAATGTCATATTAATTTACTATTGTTTATATTTGGCCAAAAAAAACCTATTATTTACCATGGCTTATAAATGGTAAAAATTTCTATATTTTAACAAACTTAAAATTAAAATTATTGATGGAAATTAAACTTATTTTATTGGCAAATGTAATTACAACTTAACTAGAGAATTTCAATAACAATAAAACTTAACTTTTGCACTAAATCTATGTAAAATCCTAAAAACCATGAATGATATAAAATAAAACCAACTAAAAATAACAATTTAAGTGAACAAAATATACACAATTAATCAAATAAAAAAATAATACTATCTTAGCTAGTTCAATATTGATCAAAGTATTCTAGTATTCGTCAATAGCTATTCAGGTTTCTAATTCGCAAGCGAATAATGAGTGTGAGAGAGAGAGGGGTAGTCATTTGACGATGCTTGTGAGAGAGGCTTTGGGTTGAAGAAATGCAGTAGAGACATTTATATCTTTCAATATAATGAAATAACTAGTTAAAAGCGTCAGTGTAATATACGAATAAAAGATGAAACAATATGACAAATTTATGCTTGATTTTTATAGAATGGTAAGGTATTATATCAACTTAATATAATTTTAACTGCAAGAAAGTTAAGTCAGATGCAGAATCACAAGGTTTCCAATTGAAGTGAATTCTGACCCTTACAAGTGCTCCCAGCTATTCAAGCTCTATTAGATTTCAAAGATTTGCCAACCATACTAAGATGGTTTTATATATTTTTTTTCCCAATTACCACAAAACATATTTAAGAGAAACATTTAGTTCATTATCTAAAAATTCAAAACCGCATTGTCGATGGACTCGACATTAAAATGATGGATTAGAAGTTTTATCGATAGGATAGTAGAAGTTTCCACTAGAATAAGAATGGTTTATCTATCCAACAAAAAAAAAAAAAATGCATCTAAAAGTACTAACATAGAGATCCTTGCATCCTAACAAAGTCCTATCATTTTCTTCATCAACTCAAGCAATCACTATTTAATTATTCATACTTACCATATGTATCACATGCCATGCAACAAAGATTTCACAACAGGCCTTTAACTTCTTAATTACCAACAAAATATCAATGTATATTTAGTATTGTTTGCAAATTTATGGCTCAAATCAATTTTTTCACACTAGTTCTCTTCACATTGGCTTTATCATCTACTACAATAATCAATCTTTGGAAGTTAGGAGGACACCAAGTAGGGAGAAGCTATAATCCCATATTTAAAGATGTACTAAACGTATACAATTGTATAACATGATTTTAGGTATAATTAAATGTTATCTTTTGTGTAACTAAAATGGATTATAACTTACTCCTATCTTCATTTGCTAATTCTATGGAATAGATTATTAATTATATGTTTTTGGATATTTGACTAATTATTATAAAGTGACTATTAGAACTACCAAAAGCTTAATGTTTGCTTAAAAGTGGTACCAAAGCTAAACCTTAGATTGAGGGTAAATCATAAAAACTGATAAGCACTTCAATTGAATCTCTCTTGTGAAATTTGGATAAAGTGGTGATTTCCTTTTATCACATCTTTTGAATTGAAACTCATTTCTTTGTATCCTATGAACTATATAAAACTTTATTTAAATCTCACATGAGTGGAATTTGAGCAAAGTCATGCCAAGAATACAAGAGTCTCTATTAGAGATATTTTATTAGAGCAAAGTGGTAATGAGATCGTTGGCAAAGTTGACTTATATACATTTTTTCAAATTTCACATCTACTTAAAAGTTACAAACTTTGATCAAACTAAGTTTCAATCATTTGGAGTATGATTCTCGGTATAGGATGATCTAAATCAATTTGTAACTATTCTAAACACAGTCTAATGATAGAAAATCAAATTTTAAGGAATCATGACTCTTAGAAAAGTCATATTACATGATGGAAATCAAGCCATTCCAATTATAAGACCGCTTACTCGAGCTAGAACCAAAGGACTACAAAATCTTACATTGAGAGTTCTACTTGATCAGATGGAACCCGAGGAGAATCATCTAGTTTCTTCATTCATTTTCAATCAAATACATTTGCCAGTGCTTCGGATGACAACCGGTTAAACTAAATGACTCAAAGCAAGCATAGAACATTGCCCTTAAAAGCTAGCACCTTATGTTGTTAAAGCTAGCGACTTACCTTGAAGAACCAGTGGTGTATATACAAAAGTCGGCGATGTAGCTATTTAGGCTAGCGGCCTAACCTAGGCGGCTTACAATTTAGGCCAAGTGCTTTATAATGTTTCGAGCCAATTTTCTTTCTATTTTTAACCTTGTTTTATTTTTATACCTTTAGGAGAAACACAGGATAGACCTTTAGGAAATTAAAAATACAAGATTAGAGTTTTTACTCTCATTCCTCTTATACTCTTATTAATCTTTGGATTGTGGCAAGTGACAATATCAGGAATGTTGTGCGTCATATCAACAAGACTATACTAAAACTATCCTCTTGCTAGTGCATCATATCTGGTAAGGGTTTAAGGTTTATTTTTCTATTGTGTTGATTTGTTTTAGATTACTTGTTGTGAATTATCAGTTGGATTTGTGATTGCATGATTATGCATTGGGATTAGGCACATCATAATTTGGTATCAAAGCGAAGGGTCAGAATTAAGGTTTGTGTTATGATTTGTGTGATTGTGATTTGGGGATTGAGCAAAGGTTGAGAATTAAGGTTTTTGCTGTAATTTGTGTGATTGTAACTTAGGGATTGAGCGAAGGTTGAGAATTAGGGTTGTGCTATGATTTGTGTGATTGTGATTTAGGGATTGAGCGAAGGTTGAAATTAGGGTTTGTGTTATGATTCGCATGATTGTGGTTTGGGAATTTTGTGTTGAGACTGCAAATTAGCAAAGTATGTTGAACGATAGTGTGAATAGAGGAATTAGGGATGAAGCTAATAGTCAAGTTGGAGGAGGAGGTCAGGGATGCCATGCGTAGGTGGTAGGAGAAATTTAGAAGAGCAATTACAAGATTTAATCACCATTATTACTAATCTAGCTACGCGAGTGGATCAAATAACACTTTCCCAATAGCCAATGGCAAATCTGCAAGCACTCCCACCTTAAGTAGTCGTTAATAATGCTCGTAGGGAATGGGCATTAGGAGGTATTAAGGGAAGGTGAATTGGAGAAAATTACCATGCCTAACCAGAAGGAAGAGATGATAATTTTGAAAATGAATTCTATCATAACAATGAGTTCAGGCCATCTAGGGGTTTAGAATATGTGAAATTACAGATGCTTTCCTTTACTAGAAAAGAAACTATAGAGGATTATTTTGATTGGGAGGATAAGGTGGAAGGAAATTTTGAATGCTATGAGGTTAATGACAATACCCAAATATGTCTAATAGTAGTAGAGTTTATAGGGTATGCCGCCTTATGATGGAAAAACATTGTGGCTAGTAGGAGGAGAGATAGAGATGCTGAGATCCATACTTGGTAGGAGATAAAATGGGTTATGAGGAAAAGATTTATACTAGAGCATTACAGACAAGAACTATTCATGCATTTCCAAACATTGAGACAGGGAGGTAAAACTGTGGATTTGAGACATTGATGAATCAATGTGGAGCTGTTGAACCTACTGAACAAATGATGGCACGATTAATGTCAAGTCTAAAATATGAGATTGCTTATATAGTGGAACTACGGTAATATGACACCTTTGATGAAGCATCCAGCTAGCCTTGAAAGTTGAGAGACAAAGGCGTTTTAATTATAATAGTGCGGCGAGTAACAAGTATGGATCCTCTAATAAACTGTATGGGTCAAATAGTAAGAATGTGGAAAAGAAAGCAGCTATTCAAATGTTAGAGGGGAGAAAGAATTTTCTAGAAAGGGGAAAGTAGTTGCTGGGATTGAGAATAAACACATAACAGTAGATTCATCAAGAGGAAAGACTTATCAAATCAAATGCTTCAAATGTTTGGGTTTTGGACATATGGTTGCTCAATGTCCAAATCGAAGGGTGATGATTGCTATGGAGGTGGAGAGTAAGGATAATGAGGAAGAGATGCATGAGTCAATAAATTTGTCAGTAGTATTAGATGAGTATTATGGGGATGCAAATGCTAGAGGTGCATGAAGATAGAGGGAATGATCAGTATTTGGCTATCAATGTGTTGCGTAAGGTGATGACTACTTTTCCTGCTAATGAGGAAGAACAAAAGGAGAACTTATTCCATATTTCTTGCAAGGTCCAAGGTAACCGTTGTGCTCTTATTATTGATGGTGGTAGTTACACCAATGTTGTGGCTACTTCATTAGTTAATAATTGAAATTAGTCACCACTCTACACCCTAAGCCATATAAACCGCACTAGTTAAGTGAACAAGGCAATTCCTTGTTACTCAAAGGGCTAATATTCCATTCATCATAGGAAAGAGGTACCATGATGAAATTTTCTGTGATATTCTTCCCATATGTGCATCATATATACTGCTTGGCAAACCATGGTTATATGATAAGAGGGTGTTGCATGATGGGTTTAAGAAAACCTATGTGTTCTAGAAGGATGGCAAACGCATTATGTTGAATCCCATGTCACCAACTAAAGCACTAGAAGCATAGAGACAAATCAATAAAACCATAAAAAGAAGACCTTATTTGTGGGACAATAAGAGCTGGAAGAGGTAATTCAGAAAGAGAGACCAATGTATCTATTGCAAATGAAGTATGTATTGGAGGTTGATAGGTGAGAACAGTTACCTCCTATTGTGAACTAGGTATTAGATGAGTATATGGATGTATTCCCTGACAAGTTGCCTAAGGGATTACCACTAGTGAGAGGCATTGAGTATGCGATTGATTTACAGCTTGGATCAATCTTTCCAAACCGGCTTACATATCACATGAATCCTGAAGAAGCTAAAGAATTGAAACATATGATAGGAATCAAAATCCGTAAAGACCTATCATTAGGACAAGAGCCAAAAGATTTCAAATCTTGGCGATGAGGGCCCATTTGAGCAAATCGACCCCAGAATTATTTATAAATTAACCTTTTTTCTATTATTCTTGTATTGTGTTTTCTAACAGGCACACTTATTTGGCTTTATAGGGCGATGGACAAACTCATCCAAACTCAGCTTATGGGTTATCTATGGACCGACCTAACCGGCAATGAGTTGGGCCAACGAATCTTATGGAAGAGCTAACATGATGAAGATTATTTTCTTTTATTTTGTAATTGTTATTTAGACTATTTATGTTGTAATTTTCTTTTGGGACACTTTTATTTGTTTGTAATTGTCTTTAGGACCGGCCACCTTAAAAGTGCATAGTTGTAATTTTGTGGACTTTTTAACCCTAAAGGGAGCAAGTATAAATACTTGCTTAAGTAGGGTTTTGAAGAGGCCATTTTTTCAGAATTAGACACGATTTTCATGAGGATTAGGGTTCTTCCTAATTGTCATTAGACTCTTATCAATTTCAATCCCAAGAGTTGAAATTATGAGTAATATCAATTTCATTTTGTTGTGATTTCTTTTCTTCTCTAGTGTGTAATATCTAGGGTTGAATTGAGATGTTCTTGGTTAGATTTGGTTAAGTTTTATTTCGAAATATTAGAGTTTGTTAAGTTACTTATCATAGTGTTATTCATCAACATTTGCTTATCATTGTTCATGTGGAATGCCTTGTTCAATAGAGGAGAATCACGATATTATCTTTCTGATTATTCTTGAATTTCACGTGATAATTCAAGCTTGATTAGTATATATTGAGGGATTTGATTCTTTGTGTTGGATTAGTTCATTGTTTATTGATTTTGGATCCATTTGCACCCTTTAGAATCACGCAGATTCTTCAATTGTTGAACCGGAATTAAGGATTACATTTAGGGTTGGATTTTTACTCCATTTGATTGTGCTTAAATCCCTTTTAGGCACATCATCTTTTAGTATCAGAGCTATATCATATTTGGATTTAAGATTGAACACATCCTAATTGAAGAATTGGTTACATTCATTGGAAATTGACGCCATTGTTCATGTGATTGAGATAGTTTGATTGTCCTTCAAATTGGTTTTGTATGTGCTTAATCTTGGTTTTAGGCACATCATCTTTTGGTACCAAAGCTTGAGGTTTAAGAGAACGGATTTAGTTTTGGATGATTTCTTAATCTCCATGTTCAATTACGGTTCTTCAAATTATGATCCGAAATTGTGTGTTGTGAATTGAGGTTGTGTGATTGTCTTGTTTAGGAAGTTGAACTTGCTGCTTGTTGGAGTGATTTTGAGTACTTGTTGAAGCTTCTATGTTGTAGATTTCACTGTGAAGGAAAAGGAAAGCAAGTGCTTTTGAATGTAAATTCAGAAGTGTGAAATATCTCCAATTGTGTAGAAAGAAGAAGTGTGAAATTTACTTGTTTGTTTTTCAGAAATAGTTGATGCAATTGAGCAATTTACAGATTTGAGTTGTGTAGAAGATTTGGAAATTATTTGATTTTCAAAACAAACATTAAGTTGAAGGAGTTAATGTATGGTTGTTTGAGTTTGAAAATTACTTCTTACCAATTATGGAAGGGTTGCAATTAGTGAAGTGGTTTTATTTTCAAATTTGAAATTGTTGCCATGTTTGTGTGTGTATGTGTGGCAGTGTAAAGGAGTATTAAATTGGTGGAGTTTGTGTTGTGTGTATTGAGTAGAAGGGTATTGCACCGTGAGTGAATTGTTGTAAGTTGAAGTGAGTGCACCATGTGTGATTGTAATGTTGTAGCATTGTGTATGTGTGTAGAGTTGTGTTTGTAAAATTTTGTGAATGTTGTGTGCGTTTTGGTGTGAATTTGTGTGGAGTGCTTCACATTGAGGCTAAAGTGTGAGAGTGTAGTGCATGGATAGCAAATCGTGAAGGGGAAGAGTGGTGTTTCAATTATGAAGTAGAATTGTATAGTGTGTGCATTTTCGGAAATTGGAGGAATCGCACTTATTATTTTCAAATTTGAAATCAGAATTGAAAGTGTACATTAAGAGGTCAATTTGAAATATCAAATACACATTAAGTCATAGTTAATTGTGTATAATTTGAATTTAAAAAAGCCTCTTACCATTTGTGGAATATTGCAATTATTGAACTCAATTTGAATTTGAAATTTGAGTTGCCTTTGTTGTTGAAGTTGTGGTTTGATATTTGTGTGGAAGTGGGGAAAGTGCACTGTGGCTTGAAGAGGAGTGTATGTAGTGTTGTGTTTTTGTAAACTTAGTAAAGGGTGTGTATATTTGGCGTTGATTGTTGTTTGTGTTGTAAAGATAATTGTTGCTAGTGGCGTGAGCATATTGGGACCGTAAGTAGAAGGGGAGTTGTGTGGTGGTGAATTGAGTATTGTATATGTATTTAATTTCTACCAATTGTGTATTTAAGTGGTGAGAAACCAAGGCAAGAAAAAGGAAAGTGAGTAGTAGAATTTGAAACTCAAATAAGTCATTAAAGTGTGAAAGTAATTGAACTAGTTACTTAAAACTTGTCGTTGAATTTAATTCTATCTACTTAAAAGTAGTTGAGTGTATTTCACTTATAGCTTGGTTGTGTACTTGAACCGTGGAAGTGTGAAGATAATTATTGTGTTGTTGGGTTTGAACACAATCATATCTAGTGAGATGTTTCATTATACTAATGTGTTGCACCAAACATTGACTACATTTGCTAATAAGGATGAAGAATAAATGGAATACTTGTTCCATACTTCTTGTAGGATACAAGGAAATTTGTGTGTCCTTATAGTTGATGGTGGTAGTTGTACCAATGTAGTAGCCACATTGTTAGTATCGAAACTAAGACTTACTACTACTCCACATCCTAAACCATATACATTGCATTGGCTTAGTGATCAGGGGAGTTTACATGTAACCTGGAGAGCTAGGGTACCATTCAGTGTAATGGATAAATACTTTGATGAGATTGAGTGTGATATTTTGCCTATGTGTGCATCCCATATATTGCTTGGTAGGCTTTGGTTATATGATAGGAGGGTCTTACATGATGGCTTCAGGAATACTTATGTATTCTAGAAGGAGGGAAAACGAATTATTCTGAAGCCGATGTCGCTTTCAGAGGTTCAAAGGGTTTAGCAACAAATCAATAGTCCATTAGAGGGCCATGAGCAATTGAACCAACCCTTAGAGCACAAAATTTGCCAGACATAGATAGCCAACCTTTAGAGGATCCTGAAGATCATAGTCAGATGAGCAAATTACCAAAGGACCAAACAATTCAAGGGTAGTTATGCTCACCTTCAAAGATATTAGAGGCTTATGAGCAGTTGAGTAAACCTTTAGGGGATACCGAGGGTCAGAGTGATATGAGAAGATCACCAGAGAGCTAGACTGTTCAAAGACATTTGTGTCCATCTTCAGAGGTTTCTAAGGGCCATGACCGATTGAGCCAACCATTAGAGGGCTATGAGGATCAGCGCCATACAGATGAGTTAGAAAAAGAGAAAACAATTTCAGTGGAATGGGTTGAGACAAGAGAGACCTTAGTGGATAATGGGTCATTATTTGTGTTGTAGATGAGATACATCCTAGAAATGGAGGAGAGAAAACATTCACCCCCTGTGGTATTTTAGATATTAAGATTCTGCAGTGATACTTCTTCAAGTGGCTTGCTAGGAGAAAACAGAATCTCTACTACATTTGGTTTGTCAGATTTGAGGACAAATCTTTTTGAGGCCGAGGAGATGATAGGAATCAAAATCCATCAAGACCTATCATTAAGGCAAGAACTAAAGGATTTCAAATATTAGTGATGAGGGCCCATTTTGAGTAAATCAACCCCAGAATTATTTATAAATTAACCTCTTTTCTATTATTCTTGTATTGTGTTTTCCAACAGGCACACTTATTTAGCTTTATAGGGTGATGGACAAACTCACTCAGACTCAGCTTATGGGTTATCTATGGACCGACCTGAACCGGCGATGAGTTGGGCCGACGAATCCTACGGAAGAGCTAGCATGATGAAGACTATTTTCTTTTATTTTGTAATTTTTATTTGGACCATTTTATGTTCTAATTTTCTTTTGGGACACTTTCATTTGTTTGTAATCGTCTTTAGGACCGGCACCCTTTAAAAGTGCATAGTTGTAATTTTGTGGACTTTTTAACCCTAAAGAGAGCAAGTATAAATACTTGCTTAAATAGGATTTTGAGGAGGCCATTTTTTCAGAATTAGACAAACACTTTTCGTGAGGATTAGGTTCTTCCTAATTGTCATTAGACTCTTATCAGTTTCAATCCTAAGAAGTTGAAATTGTGAGTAATATCAATTTCATTTTGTTGTGATTTCTTTTCTCCTCTAGTATGTAATATCTAGGGTTGAATTGAGATAGTTCTTGGTCAAATTTGGTTAAGTTTTATTCCGAAATATTGAGTTTGTTGAGTTACTTATCATAGTGTTATTCATCAACATTTGCTTATCATTGTTCACGTGAAATGCCTTGTTCAATAGAGGAGAATCGTAGTATTATCTTTGCTGATTATTCTTGAATTTCACATGATAATTCAAGCTTGATTAGTATATATTGAGGGATTTGATTCTTTGTGTTGGATTAGTTCATTGTTTATTGATTCCGGATCCATTTGCACCCTTTGGAATCACACAAATTCTTCAATTGTTGAACGGAATTAGGGATTGCATTTAGGGTTGGATTTTTACTCCATTTGATTGTGCTTAAATCCCTTTTAGGTACATCATCGTTTGGTATCAAAGCTATATCATATTTGGATTTAAGATTGAACACATCCTAATTGAAGAATTGGTTACATTCATTGGAATTGACGCCATTATTCATGTGATTGAGACCAGTTTGATTGATATTGTTTGATTGTCTTTCAAATTGGTTTTGTATGTGCTTAATCTTGGTTTTAGGCACATCACAATAGGTGGATGAGCTAGTAGAAAGGGGTTTTGTTAGAGAGAGTACTAGTCCTTATGTTGTTCCTACACTTCTTGTTCCAAAGAAGGATGGAACATAACGTATCTGCAATGATAGCAGAGCCATCAATAAAATTATCATCAAATACAAGTATCACATTCCTAGACTTGATGATATGTTGGATGAACTGAATGGTGCATAGGTATTCTCTAAAGTTGACCTTAAAAGCAGATATCACCAAATTCGTATGAAGGTTAGAGATGAGTGGAAGACCGCTTTTAAGACATGACATGGTTTGTATAAGTGGATGGCTATGCCATTTAGATTGACTAATGCCCCTAATACTTTCATGCAACTTATGAATCATGTCATGAAGGAATTTTTGGGAAGATTTGTAGTAGTATGTTTTGATGACATTTTAGTTTTCAGTAGAGACATGAAAGTCATGTTGAGCATTTGCAGGCAATCTTCTCAGTCTTGCGGAATCAGGGTTGTATGGGAATCTTAAGAAGTGTTCATTCTGTCAGTCAAAGGTAACATTTCTTGGCTTTCTTGTGACTGGTTCTGGTGTAAGAGTTGATGAAGAGAAAGTTAAGGCTATCATGGAGTGGCCAATGCCACAATCAGTAGTTGAGGTGAGAAGTTTTCATGGTTTGGCTTCTTTTTTATAGGAGATTTGTTAGGAAATTTAGTAATATTATGAGCCCACTGACTAAATTAACTAGGAAGAATATTCCTTTTGTTTAGGGAGATCAAGCTTAGAGAGTTTGAGGGTTAAGCAAGACTGACTAGTGCTCCAATTTTAGCATTACCAAATTTTGACGAAACTTTTTGAACTAGAGTATGATACATCCAGGGTGGGAATTGGTGCTGTGCTATGCAGAAGAAGAGGCCCATTGCATATTTTAGTGAGAAACTGAGTGGTGCACCTTTGAACTATTTAGTATATGATAAGAAATTTTATTCCTTAGTGTGTGCATTGATGTTATGGTAGCACTATCTCTTCCCTAAGGAGTTTATTATCTATATAGACCACGAATCACTGAAGCACTTCAAAGGCCAACAACGTTTGTCTAAACGATAAGTAAAATGGGTAGAATTTCTAGAGAGTTTTGCTTATGTGATTAAGTATAAGAAGGGGAGTACAAATATTGTAATTGATGCATTATCACGCAAGTATGCACTTATCACTTCTCTTTAGTCAAAGTTACTTGGGTTTAAATTAATGAAGGAACAATATGTTCATGATGATCGCCTGAAATTGATTGTTGAGCAATGTTTTGGAGGAAATGTAGTATATGGTATTATATGATAGATGGTTTTCAATATAGAGTAGGAAAGTTGTGTATACCCTATGGTTCTATGAGGGAATTGTTGGTACGGGAAGCTTATGCTAGAGGATTATCAAGACACTTTAGTGAGAAGAGGATATTAGAGTTATTAAAAGAACATTTTTACCGAAGAGGTATGTTGAAAGATGTACACAAGATTTTGGAGAGATATGGGGTTTGTAAGAGGACTAAGGGAAAGAAGGAAGCTTGGGGTGAATATATGCCTTTACCTCTACCCACATAGCCTTGGGTTGATATCAGTATGGATTTTGTCTTGGGTCTTCCCAAGATACGAAAAGATAAAGACTCCATCATGGTGGTCATCGACCGCTTTAATAAAATGTCCCACTTCATACCTTACCACGAAACAGTTGACACACTTTTTATTACTAACCTTTTTGTGCAGGAAATTGTAAGATTACATGGTGTTCCCTACAGCATAGTGTCTGACAAAAACATTAAGTTTCTCAACTTCTTTTGGAACATACTTTGGAAACGACTTAGTGCTAAACTCATGTATAATACATCTTGTCACCCTTAGACAAAGGTTATCAATCGTACTCTTGGTGCCTTACTGAGAACAACAATTGGCAAGAATCTTACAGATTGAGACTTATGTCTCCCTATTGTTGAGATTTTTTACAATAGGTCAACTCATAGTTCAACCGGTAAATCCCCCTTTGAAGTCGTATATGGCTATAATCTTACCCTTCCATTGGATTTAATAGCTGACCTAACAACAAAGGAAGAAAGTTTAAGTGGAGTAAAACATTCCAAGGAGATTCAGAAGCTTCATCAAAAGGCTTATGAACATCTTAAGAAAACTCAGGAGTAGTAGCAACTTCAGGGCAACCGACACAGGAAAGCCAAGATTTACAATCTAGGTGACTTAGTTTGGATTCCTCTCAGCAAAGATAGGCTTCCTCACAAGAAATTACGAAAACTTTCACCTAGAGCAGATGGACCATTCAAGATTTTGAAGTACATCAACAACAATGCTTACGGGGTGGAGTTACTAGGAGAATGTAGTGTTTTTGCTACATTCAATGTTGCAGATCTATCACCTTACCTATCGGAAGATCTTCATGAAGAACCATCAAATTTGAGGACAAATCTTCCACAAGCCCGAGAAGATGATGGGAATCAAGTCATTCCAATTACAGGACCACTTACTCAAACTAGAACCAAGGGACTATAGAATCTTACATTGAGAGTTCCACTTGATCAGATGGAACCTAAGGAGAACCATCTAGTTTCTTCATTCATTTTGCATGATCGTTTTACCTTCAATCAAATACATTTATCAATGCTTTGAGACGACAACTGGGTAAACTAAATGACTCAAAGCAAGCATAGAACGCTACCCCTAAAAGCTAGCAACTTATGTTGTTAAAGCTAACTGCTTACCTTAAAGAACCAACGGTGTATATACAAAAGCCTGTGGTGTAGCAATTTAGGCTGATGGCCTAATCTTGGTGGCTTACAATTTAGGTCGATTGCTTTATGTTGTTTTGAGTTAGTTTTCTTTCTATTTTCAACCTTGCTTTATTTTTATACCTTTGGGATAGAAACAAAGGATATACCTTTAGGAAATTAGAAATATAAGATTAGAGTTTTTACTCTCATTCCTCTTATACTCTTATTATTCCTTAGATTATGGTGAGTGACAGTATTGGGATTGTTGTGCATCATATCAACAAAACCGTGCTAAGACTGTCCTCTTGCTAATGTATCATATCTAGTCAGGGTTTAGGGTTTATTTTGTTGTTGTGTTAATTTGTTTTGGATTACTTGTTGTGAATTATTAGTTGGATTTGTGATTGCTTGATTCTACATTGAGATTAGGCACATCGTTACATGGTGATGATGCTATATATATATAATGCATCTTTTTTGTGTGCAATAAGCTTTTAGAAGATTTTCTCTAGAAATACATTTCCTTTCAATTTTTAGATGTGTAAAAAACTATCCACTATAAATATCATCTTATCTTTATTTTTAGTGTTTATTTACTGTTAGAGGTGGCTTACATTTTTTGAAAGAAACTTGAAAAATTATTATTCAAGCTTTTAGGCTTATGCCAAAATCATCAACTTAAACAAGATTTTGAACGTATCTTGTTAGAGACCCAAGAAATACATAAATCTTCTCCCAACCATGCCTACCCATCTACAAGATGATGTTTTTTTTTTTCCCAAACTCCCTATTGATTTCCTTCATAATGAACATCATACATTACTTAAACCTACAATTTACAAATAAAATCTACATGAATCAAATCATTTTCTTACTTACCTTTACACCCAAATTACATGGAAAGTAGTCTCCTCTTAGCTTGAAATTTCACTTGATCCTTAATCTAGAACTCACAAGAAAATAACTAGATTAAAATAGGTTTAATAGGTATCAAGAAGTTTAAGGAGTAGAATAGCTTTAATGGATTTTTTGGAGTATTTATCTTAGAGAGTTTTCTAAAAAAAATGAAATGAGGGTTTGCTATTTTTTTTGTCCAAAATGGGTTTAAATAGTAGGGTTTAACAAGGGTTTAAGGGTTAGGGTAAATGGATCCTCAAAGATTAATGGGTTGTAGCTTATGATGACATGTGTCATCTTAATTTAGCCTATTTTTTTATTGTTTTTCCCTTAATTTCTTCCACTCACTCCAGCTGCAAAATGATACTTCATTTTCCCTAAAATGCCCATGGAATTTAAATTAATTATTTACTTTTCTATAAAATAAGTTTAGGGGCATTTTGTCATTTTACTCAATTAACCTTTGAATTAATTTTTTTTTCCAACTGTCTCCAAATATTTTTTAATTAATTTTATTCATCTAATTAAGGAGTTAGAGCTATATTTAAAGTCTCTAAGAAATTTCAAGTCCAATTTCGTTAAAACCATCTTTCAAGGAAAAAATTATCATTTTGCAAAATTGATTTCCAAAATTAATGTTTCTCTTTTCTAATTGACTCCAAATAATTTTTTTATGATTTTATTCACTTAGTTAGGATCTTGAAATTTTATCTAGGGTCACTAGACTATTTTGGAGCTATTTTTGATAAATCCGTTCAAAGGTAAAAGGTCATTTTGGAAAAATTTAGTACTAAATTTTGTAAATCCTTTTTAAATTGACTCCAAATCTTTCTTCTTAATTCCATTGATCTTATTTGGAATTTTGGGGGTTTTCATATGTGAATTTAAAAAAATGCAATATAAATGGACATGATCCTACCATATTTTCAATTTTTCTTTTTTCTTTATAATTTTCTTGAAATGAAAATATATATAAAAACGCTAGGAGGTCAACAATGAGAATAAACAAATTGTACAGACTCCAGCAATATTTCTAGTATGTACATACATGGAAAGTATCCTGGGTTTATGTTAATCATTAATTCATTACATGATATTGCTAAGAACATAGAAGCAATCAAGGAAAATCTACCTCTTATTTGAAGAAGGGGGGGGGGGGGGAGGGTGCTTTGGAAATGGTCATATCATTTCAATTTTAGGAGATTGACCTAGTTATTAGGAAGATGAGCTTGCAAAAAATTGTATCTGGTTCCTATGGTCGTGGTGGGATATTTGTATACAGCAAAGTAGGTTTTATTGAAGTATGGGTGTTGTAAAAAGGTTAGAGTATTCATATATGGTCGGACCAACTACGGTTAGGCTCCTTTGAAAAGAAAGGAAATGGATTCTTTCTATTTTTTTATTAATTGATAAATCAATAATTGAAACTACTTAAATTTTAAAATATTTTGTAATATTGTTATGATATTATTTTTTTTATAATATTAACTATTAATTATAAGGAAATTAAATGAATATAAATGAAGAGAAAGGAATCATTCAATTTCAATTTTAAGAAAATTAAGTGAGTTGCATTACTTAAAAAATGAAAAAAGAAAAGAAAAAAAAGGTTGCATAATAAATTCTATTAGGTTCCCAATTCAGTGTTCTTGATATTGCTAGGCTATGCAATTCGAGGCGATGTGCCAAGTGCTGCACTTTCCGTGGAGGATATCTTGCCTTCCACTGTCACTTTATCTCATAATCTTTTAGCCACTATACTATGAAGATTAAATGCGTGAAGACTTAGAACTGACTTATCTTAAAAACATGGCTACTTGTTATTTTATTTCAACCTAACACAATTTCCATGGACAATATGTCATAACACTGCTTATTTCCAAAAAGATAGCATTCACTCTAATAACAGGATTGCTAACATAGAGATGCATACGTCTCATCCAAGTTCTACGAATTTTCTTCATCAAATATTCATGATGTTACCACCAAGTACTTCCTATAAATACCAAATGTTGTGCAACAAAGATTCCACAGTGGGGCTGTAGCTTCTCCATTACTAACAAAACCAGTTTGCACGTATCTTTAGCTATTTATTAACCCCTTATACATATATGGCTCGGTTACGCTTTTTTGCGCTTGTTTTCTTCACATCTGCCACAATAATCAATCTTTAAAAGCTAGGAATATACCAAGCATGGAGCAGGAAAATCTAGTTTTGAATGATATTTCAAAGAGTGCAACACTAGAATCATTTACTTACTATGATGCTCATGAGGTTGAGAGTAGTAAAGAAAAGAAATTAATCCACCATTTTGCTAAGATTGGTCATGTCTTCTCGCCATCTGCACCAAGTTCTGGACTTGGCAACTAAAACTATGAACACATGATCTCATGTTGCTTAATCCTATACAATTTGCATTGGGGTTGTTACAAGTATATTTATTTTTCAGAGAAACAGACTAATCAAAAGTTTCTACATCAATTAGATACCATATATGATTAAGATCAATGTTTAGTTACTATGTACCTGACTCATTCGTTATATTACATCATGTACAATATATACACCAAATATAAAATTGTAACATGATTTTATGTATACGTTAAATGTTATATTTGGCACAATTGCAATTGATTATATCTTATTTATATCTCATATTTGCTGGTTCTACACTTCTACTTTGGTGTTCTCCATTTTTTATGATCGATTTATTATTTGTTGGTCACACGAAGATTTCTTCGACAACAATCATGTCATGGTACTAGTAATAATTGTTGTTAGACAGGAATGTTAATATTGTCATGACCTAGGCCGAAAGAGTGCAACCAATTTACCACGTGTCTTGAGTGTCTTTACCAAGACACATCTGACAAATCTAAGCATATAATCAATGAAAATGAATCATGACATACCAATCAATCCAGGCAATTATTTATATAAATCATTCATGCTCAGCATGCTTTTATAAGATCGCACTATTATGATAGACCATGTTTATAAGTAAGGGCATGTCTATAATATTCACAATATCAATTATCACAACCACAAATCAACATGTCAACAATTTATTAGGCAATGTGATTCATATATAGATGAACTGATTACAACTCAAGTAATAGGTGAGTTGTTCTACATTTACGTGATCATTACACAACAAAGACCTAGTAGATAAGGGGTCAAAGTACTCACTCACACATCATCATTCATCAAGCCAATATTATACCAAGCCATAAGTCCTAGTTAGTGAATTATCGGGGATACTTAGAAACTCGCAAGTCACCACATACCTACATGACCACTAGAGGTCAGCAGGTATCCTTATTATATTAGGTATCTATCTGTACTTTATTTAATCAGATAGGTTCCAAATTGGTATTAAGAATTATAAGGTAAGTTTCCGAATATAAATTTTTTGAAGTTTGCTCTCACATGATACGATATGAGTATGGGGTCTTTCTATTCTATATCCATCTTATAACCTATACGCCAAGATATATAGAGTATAGGTTTCAAGGTATTATATACTCACTTTACTTAAAATTATTAATACATAAAAAATAAATGACAATACTATATTTTTTTACCAATAAATGTTTTAATAAAAAAAAAAGGGAAATGAGCTTAAACTCATAAGATAATAACTTTAAATAGCTAAACCTAATGCTGCCTTTCTCACTTTATGTTTTTTATTCTTTTCTATTTCTTAAGTAATAAAATTAGACAAACTTCAAATAATGATAGTAAAAAATATTACTTTTTTCAATTTCATAAATTTTGCTATACGTTCCATTGGTTTTGCATATAAAACACTTAAAATATTACATATAAGTTAATTTTTTAATACAATATAAACTTGAAATTTGTTAGAAAAATGACAATTTACCTACTCCACATGGTATTTTGTAACCTGTAGGTTTTACAAGATACAGGTTTTAGGGTGACTTAAGAGTACAACAAGATAAGTTCACTTTTTTAATAGATTCTGAGTGGTAATAGAATCCACATTCATCTCCAATGGCACTTGCTTGTTTACTGCTCAACAAATCAAAACTAAAATGAAGCTATAGATGCAATTTAAGAAAAACTATGGGATAAAAGAAGATGCATGATTGGAGTTGATACGGATAGATATTATATAGCATGATATATATATTCTATAATTTATTATGACATATGCCAAAGTATATTATATAGTTGTGCATGTATATGTATTATATAATATATCATATTAAATTATAATGCATACTTAAACATTATATATAAAATGTTATATAAATGAATGTACTGTAAAATAAATAAAATGACATTATAATGTTCACATACCATATTTGCTATAGAATGTAATATAACATGAATTATGTTATAGTGTGATGTGTATATGGTATGCAACATACATAACAAATAAAAAATTATAATATAAATATTATAAACATATCAATTGACTCAATTATAATGTAAAAATTATATATATATAACACTAATTATACATAGTTGGCTGAAGACAAAAAAAAAAAAAACCATGGACTTTTTTTCCTTTTATAAATTGGAAAACTCATCATAGGTAAATTACAGGATATTGACTTAAAAGTCAAAACAAGTGATTGAGGACATTTAGAATCTAACATTGTCGGTGCTTGTCCGGCATGCTTTTCAAATGGAAGACTCCATTGGCGTGATATTTTGAGTAGTATAATCTCGTTTGACTTAACTGATTAGGAGTTTAGACTTATACCAAAACCTGTTTGCCTGCAAAATGCAAGAAGAGACTTCGATCTGATTGCGTTGGAAGGGTGTCTTGGCATCTTTATCGGTGAATAATATTCTATTATCCCGAAGTTGCAGATTTGGGCTATGGAGGAGTATGGTGTTGAATGGTGTGTTGGACAAAAGAATTCGTTATTACACCTCCTAGTGTACGTTGGGGCTGCATTTGTCAATCATGGCACCATCCAATTGGGATTCATTTAAAGAAAGTCTTGTTGAAGTGTATAATAAGGAGTATTGTTGTTGATTATTATAGAAGGAGGGTTCTGATAAGAGTAGTCACATGAGTATTACGCAGATACCACATTGTCTATGACTTCAAAAAAGTGATGTGGAGATGGCATATAATGGGATGACTAAAGAGCAAGTGATATGGAGAAGGAATAGGCAATCTCAAAAGTCTCAAATGCACAAGTGATAGATAAAGGAGTTAAGAGGACTCAAGCATCAACCTTACAATTCTTGGGTAATGGAGATCGTTCTTCACCTAAACTCTTATTTGATCTTTGAAAGTAGAGAATTCTTAATGGAACACTGTTTCTCTAATCTCTAGAATTCAAAAAAACCCTTCAATGAGGAGAAATGACTGAATACTTATAGACTCTTGAGCCTAATGACGTTGGTTAAATCACCTTAGTGATCAATGGACGAGATAGAGTTTGCTCACTCTAAGATTATCTTAATGAGCTTGCTATAAGCCTAAGGTCAATAACCTTCCCCATAAGTGCATGAGCCTATTTGAAAAAAGTTGGATGTGGACGAATCAGTCCAACGATTCCTATTCTGAGCCTACCAAGCTAATTTTTCATTAGTCATCTCAATAATTAGACTGGACTTACTAGGCCCTATCACCTAGTCCAATATATTTATATAATATGTTCAACCCTCTATATTTTGCCCCCTAACCAAAATTTTTTAGACGGAATCAAAGCATTTTAGGCATTAATTGCATATTATGAATAGTTAAGCCACAGCTCAACACAAACGTGCTATAAAGCAGTAGCACTATTGCCAAGCATGCTCTCATAGCTTACGAATATATTTTATAGATGGATAATAGTGTATAAGTCTAGCGTCAGCGCTGTAAATTTATTTATCATATGTATCTTAGTGCATGAACTCACAACACTATTTAATTGTGCGTGTTACATGAACTCCCTAAGGTGACATATTAAATAAATAATATCCTTTGATAGCCAACTCTTTTTTTTTTGTAGATTATTATTATTATTATTATTATTATTGCAAGTTACACTTCCACAAGTTCTTTTTGCTTTTGTCAATTTGTAGTAATATCAATACCGAAGCCAAACAACTTGTTCGACCTTCTTTTATTATCACACCTTATTATAAGAAGATTTGAATCTCCTTTAAATCTTCTTTATTAAATCTAGTTTATATCATCAAATTTCATCAAATCTTCTTAATCATCCATATACAAGATCAAATCTTTCCATATTTATCTTTAATTTTCTTACAGCTGGCTTTATAAATATCTTTATGTTGTCAATTCTTTTTTTGTTTGTATTTATCAATCATACGGTAAATCCATGCAAGTTAAACCTTTTTTCTTCCCTTTTTATTTTTTGAATTCCTCGGCATTTGAATTCTTACACGATTTTTGTTTTTGTTATTTTTTTTTATTGGTAGGTAGTGACATGAGGGAGCACATCATCAGACCTTCATGAGATACGCACGCGGAAACAAAGATTGCCCTTTATAAGCTCACGATTTCCTGCATTGAATCGTATGTTACTTCTTCCTTACACTTTACTTTTTTAAGGCAACTTTCTTCTTGAATTCGTCCCTTACGTTATCGAATGGATGTGTGCGGATTGCTCCTATCGATATTTTTCTCAATAGCCTGTGCAATATACCTCAAATATTATATTGTCGGAGAAAAGCTCCGGATTCCTCCCTATCGACATATGGCTAGAAGCTCATATGGTCTAAGGATACATGCTCTCTTCATTTCGAAGGCTTCAGGCGAGTCACTAAAGAAATATGCTGGCTCCTCTGATGTGTAGATATGGATAATTCCATGCTTTGAAAACTCAGCCTGGTCCATAATGGCAATCTCCTTTATTTCTCTACTCGCTATGTCAGCAGCTCTTGCCACTTGTTTCTTTGTTCGTAGGCACCGCATTAGAAGACAGCAGCCTCGAGCCCCTCGTGTCCGTGAATTTCATGGGATGAGTAGTTGCCTTGTGAAAGCGATGCCAAGCCTTTTTTTTACTGCTGTGCTGGAGGATAACTACACATTAAGAGCTTATCGAGTTCTTGTTGTTTTCTTGGCCATTTTATTGTTCCATGCCTGTTATCTATCTGTACCTCAAGAATTTGATTCAATCTACATCAATGAACATACTTGATGAGAATGATATTTTTTTCCTTACAATTTTAGGTGATATAAGGGCATAATTTGTCGACAACTAGACATAAGAACAAAGCATGTCCGAGTTTAACGACAGTGGACATTCTCATTGCCAACTTGATCACAAGTTTTCTTGGAGAGCAAATAGAAACTTTGTTCCTCTATGTTTGCTCCAAGTTTGATAATTGATAAGGACTTCATCCCTCTTCTTCCTTTGATCATGAGTGTAGCTGGAACTTCATTCCTTTTCTTCAACAGGACCACTCTTATCATAATTAAACTAGAGCAAATTTGTTTTTCTCAAGAAATTGCTGCCATTTGGATGGAGTTCTTAGGTGAAGCACACCACCACAAGGTCAAAACACATTGCTCTTTTAAAGAAGGCCAGGATCCTTCATGCCATTACCACTTTCACTTGATAGCAGTTCCCACACAAGAGCGATATGGAAGTGTAGCTATGGCTTAAGATCTTTCATGCCACCACTACATCTGCTCAATCGTGGTTCCTACATGCGAGCACAACAAAAGTGTGGTTCCCATGTTTCCTTAAGGATCTGAGGGTAGATATCCCCAAGTTCTAATTCCAAACCATAGACAAGAATAAGTATTCTCATTTTGTGTACTTACATATTCATATAAATAAATCTTATATGGCTAACTCATGTATTTCCTTTAATCATCATAGGTAATAGAAGTTAGTTTGTCAATCCTATTAGACCAAGAATGTCACAAGGTTGAGTATAGTAGGCCTTCAATAGAGTGAGCCTTGCATGCAACAAACCTGAGTAGGTCTCGAGCATAGCGAGCCTCACTCATGGCATGCATTGCACATAGAAGGATTTGAGCATAGTAGGCTTGGTGTATAGTAAGTCGTAGTAGGTCTCAAGCACAGGCAGCCTCAAGTAAATCAAGTCTTGAGCATAACGAGCCTCAAGCAAACTAGGTCACCATCAAAGGTGATTCGATGTTGAGCATTAGGAATGAAAGAAGAGAGTTGCCTCTGTTTTTCACCCAAACTACACTCTCAAGTAGTCACCCTTCGGGTGGAAGTCTTAGATAGAGCACGTCAGTTTGAAGTTAAAGTACATGGCTCTTTTGAAGAAAGCTGGGACAATTATTCTTTACTTCCATGTGCCAATTAGGGATTGCATCCCTTAACTGGTTGTTATATTGGTCAAGCATCTTGGAAGCATTTTAGGTTGATAATGGTGATAGCACTGAAGATTTAAATGATCTAATAAAGCTACTTTGATATCAAGGTACCAATTGAGGAGTGAGATTGATGCTCATGTTAGTGTGCTACTTCTTTGTGTGCTGCACCTGAAATATTTCTCCTCCCCTAGTTGCTAACATATCTCATCAAGATAGGGTAGCAACTCTGAAAGCTATTAATACATTAGGTAAAACTTTTCCTTTCATGATTTTATTGTGCCATCCCATCTAATAGCGCCACAAGAGGGCCTCTTAGTAGCCTATGTTATTTAAATGTCTATAAGTCATCACGTCCTTAGGAGGCGATGCCTTCACTTAGCAACAATGACACAAAGAAATTGTAATTGAAGTTGGCATAGCCACCTATGGTTCATAAAGCTTATAACATTATAAAGCTATTGAGACTCTTGTGATCTAAGGACCCACTTGGAGAGGCATCATGAATATGAGACTGCTTAGACTCTTAAGATCTAAGAAGCCTCTAGAGCCATCTCACACAATAGAGCAAAGTTATCTCTTGCCAATGATGATGTATAAAAGATCTATTTTGAGAAAATATTCAATCACACTTAAATAGCAATAATGGCATTCATTGCTTGAAGTCATGAGCTCTCTTTTACTAGTCAAGGGGGTATTCCCCACTACTTAACTATTTGGTACGAATTACTAGGAGATTAAAAATACTCCATAACAAAAATTTTATGATTGTGCATAAGTCTATTACTTTTCTTACTTAGCCACAATGGCTTATGATGCACTTGGGAGACAATGCTCTTACCAGTCTACACTATACATGCCTAACTTTCCATCATGCACTTAGTGGTCAAAGCTCTTATCAGTCAGCATCGAAGTTTACATTACCCCTTACATGCTTTGTTTCAATGAATCATGAATCTTGTGTAGATTCTAGAATGAAGATGATGATTCATGGGGGTATATAAGTAAATTGGCTAACTACTGCTTAAGTTGAGAAATAGCTTCATGATTAACTTTAAGGAAATGAGCAAGTTTCACTCATAATTGGAAGCATTAGTGTGAGATTCGAGTACCAAGACTATCACACCCCGAAAGGGGGTCTAGAAGTCTCCAATAAAATCATCATGGCACATGTGCACCCATTACACGATAATCGTCTTATGAGTCAGAGATCGTAAGACTCTAAGTAAGTAATTGCATTTACTACTAATCATAGCACATATAATTGGATAATAAAATACAACCGTGGATCCCATATTCTACGGTCAACCATGATCGCAGAGAATCGGTATACCCTACCAATTAGTAAAATAGGATAAACCTTAGGTTTCTCAATTTCAAATTCTATTTACATGGGGGTCCTAACATTTCAACTAAGTAAATCTATCCTTCATAATTCTTACTTTGTTGTTCTGGTCTTCCAAAACTCTCAACACTTCACATCTTATCCCATCCCGAGCTTTCATAATCGCTACCTGCAAAAGAGTCTGTGAGGAGGTGAGCACACTATGGCTCAGTGAATGAGATGGTAATGCTTTCAATGCTACATACACACAAGTAATTTCAAATCAAGTTATCTAACATATGCTATGCATGAGTAACCATATGAATGCAGCATCTCACATGATCTTCCAATAACAGATGTGAGGTTTAGGGTTTACGCCCCGCTTGACCTTGGGTTGGGGATTCCGAAGCCACCATCAGTGCTCAAGTCATTATCCGGTTTATTTATCTTATTACTTTGATAATTATGATATCTTTTTAACTCAACAATGAATGCTCATGTGCCTCTTTGCATCAGACGGAGTAAAAACCTCAAGGACATACCTGACTCGGAACCGTCAAGGCGCGACAATCCCCTAATCACTTAGTTCGCACTTGGTGGAACAACAATCCTCTTGATCACTTCCAGCACATCATGTAGCAGTGATGACCTTTAATCTATGCAATGTCTCGTGGAAATGCATGTCAGGTTTTAATCAAATCCACTTCCTTAATTAATTGATTTAAAGTGATCAAACAACATATACAATCACAATCAATTCTCCTTCAAATCAATGAAGCAACTATCAAACATTTCATCTCACACTTACCACAACAAGCAAAGATCGAGCCTTTCTTATCAAACAAAACAGATACTGAACCCATACCCTGCGAATGTAGACTTATCTAGCCTTACAACAAGTTAAATTAACTCGGCACCTCTCTATCCCATTTCTCTTAAATGTTAAACCAATCACTCAGGGTTGATTTACAATCATCACCTCTGACACCTCTTTTTCATCGCACTTCTCAAGGGCTCTATTATTCACACTTTCGAGAGCCAGCAAGGTCATCTTATATTTTCCTTTTGATGTCTTTAAGACATTTGCGTATAATATATATATATATATATACACACACACACATATAGGTATACACGCGACATATCTTTAATTAAAGACGATTTACTAGACACCTTCCCTTACATAATTAAGAGGGCAAGAAAACAGGATTGTTAAGTTGTAAAAAACAAGGTTGCACTCATGATTTGTATGGTTGTTTTCATGAGTGTATTATATAGATATAATAGAAAAATAAGCTTGCCTAGTATATATAAACATTCAGGAACCAACTCTGACATGTATACATAATGACATCTATATAACCTATTCCAACTAAGCACCTACTTAGTAGCTATACAAAGAAAAGCTAAGTTTCTATATCTTAGTTTGATTTGAAGAAAACAATTTTGAATCATGGGTTAGGCTTATGGTAATAACACTAGCAATATGGTGCTAAGTGCTATCGCTAAGGTAATGACTTCTATACCCTCGAACCATTCATTCTTCTATACTCTTTACGTTTTCTTTCCTAACTCATTAATCCCCACTACATAACTCAACTTAACAATAATCACAATCAATTGCAAATACAACAAATAGCAATTTCACATACATAGTAATCAACATACAACACAGCATGGTAGCATATCATTAAGTTTCCCACTCACCTATTTAGGATCGTCGTAGTCCTAGCCAGAGTCAAGCGATTCTAGAGGGTAACCCCTTTGCCTTCCTCTTGAAATCAATGTCCTTCTGCGATGTTTCCTCAACCCAATCATAAAAAGTCGCATCTCCGCTTGACTTTAGTAGTTTCCTAGCACCTAATATATGTACTTTGCTCATCTTGCATTGGATGGCAAGGCATGAAGTCTCCTCCTTATGGAACTTTGGGTGAACAAGATTCGAACGTTAAACACTTCTTCAACATGATTCTGATATAGGGTTCTAAAAGGAGCGACCTTCCTACGAATCATTACTTCCAATATCCCAAGTTGTTGTAATCGACTATCTACTTTCCTCATATAGAAGTCGAGCAATGGAATGTCTTTGATCTGTCAAATTTGGAATTCCTTCTTCCATGTATGCAAGATACCCTTAGAAAGGACAACTAAAGGTCTTGCATTAGGGTATTTGGCCAAGAATGATCTTCCTCATCATCCTTTGAACATTCCATTTCATTCCAAATATCCCCTAGGCTATCATCTTGGATGTTGCTTGAATCATTCCCTTCACCATCTACACCATCCTAAACGCCTCTCATTTCCATGAAGTATCTTTGAACCTTTTGTTTATCCATTTATCTCTAATATCTTCCAACGAACTACTTGTAGGATAACCCGTAGGATTTAGTAGTCCTTAAAGGTTTTGTATCGCCTTCTTTCTTCTTTCCTTTGTTGATATTTTCACTTAAAGGGTTTCCCATCCTTTCTACTAATTTTCATCCTCACTCACGCTTCCATCGCCATCCATACACTAACCATTCCCACACACCATGTACACACACTGACATACTCCTATCCATATACATACACACTTCGCACACCACACATGCACCTACACATACATACACTTAATCATACCACACACCTTTATACATACACATGCCGCACACACTACACACACATCCCGCACACCCTACATCTCCTTATGCACATTCACACGTACTCACCCGCATTACACACTCGATTCCTCCTTCCCTATACATACACATGCTCTCACACCACACTATCATATACCCATGCACACATCCTTACACACACTGCATACCATCACCTACACTTACACACATCCCTACATACACCACATACTATCACCTACACATACACACATCTCCATATACATCACACCCACCTTCCATATCCACATACACATATCCGCACCACACACCATTTCAATATGCATACACACATACTCACACACTACACTCTCACCTCCTCCTTTCCCTCACATACACACATATTCCTACACATACCACCCACTGTCACATACACCCATCTTCACATACATTATACACCTTCATTCACACACACACACATACTCCTACATCCTACACACTGCCACACACACCCTTACACACCGCACACCTTCACTCACACATACATGCATCCTTACACTCCACACATACACACACCCTTATACACACACCACGCACCGTTACATATACCCATCTTCACATGCACCACGCACCTTCATTCACGCACGCACACACACACACACACACAATACTCCTACATCCCGCACACCTCCACACACACTCACACACATACGGTTACAGCAAGGCGGCTCCTCTACCTCACGCACATACAAACACATCGCTACACCTCGTAGCCCTCCTTTCTCCGCTGGTCCATCATCCACGCCAAAGACCAGATCACTATGGAGGCTTGGATGTTGCTATTATCGTTGTGATCATTGTGATCATGGCTATCGTAGTTGTGATTTCTGTCATCGTTACCATCATTGTGGTCATCGTTACTGCTGCTATTTTTGTGGATGTTGTCGTTGTTGTTGTTACTGTTGCTCTTGTGGATGTTGCTGCTGTTGGGATCGTGTTCACTACTGTTGCCATGGTCGGGGTCGCCATTGTCACTGTCACCTTGTTGTTTCTGTTGTCGTTATACCTATTGTTTGTTGTAACCATGGTTGTCGTCGTAGCTACCATCGTGGTCATCGTTGTCTTCTCCAAGTCATTCATTGTTGCCTCCGTCATTGTTGTCACCGTTGCTGCATCATCGCTGCCACCACTGTTGCCGTCATTGCTGTCACCATGGTTGCTGTCGTTGCTGTGCTATTTTCCTCCTCCCCCGTTCGCTAGAACCAAGCCGCTATTGGAACTCTCGCCTAGTGCTTTGGATGGTTTGCCTCGCCAAACAAGAAGAAGGAGGGAAACGGAAGGAAGGGTTGTGATGGGAGACAATGAGGGGTAATGGGACGGTAAGAGGAAGAAGGTCAGAAGAAAATAAATGGAGATGTAGGGGATGGAGGCAGCATGAGGTCCTAACCGGGGAAAGGAAGAAGAAGAAAAGAAAAAGTAAAGGAAGAAAGAAGAAGTAAGGAGGAGGGAGACTGGCAGAATGGATGGTGTGGCCAAAAAAGAAGAAGAAGAAGGAAAAGAAAAGAAAAGAAAGGAAAGGCAATAGGGGTTCGATCTACTGCTGCGCCGCTTAATGTTATGCCTGAACAAAGATAGGACAGCAGACGTTTAAAGATCTTTTTTTTTTTCATTACAGCTGTTTGTACATATATATATATATATATATATTATATTTTTACATTATAATGTCTCTATTTTGTATTTCACACACGTATAAAGATAGCTTTAATTTTTTTATATTTTTAGCATTTTATTACAAAAGCTTATATCTAAACTAATCTAATTGTCCTGAATATAAATATTCACTCTAAATTTTCATTAAAAATTCCTAGATCTATAATTTAAATTAATTTCACTATTTAACCAATATTGTTTGAAAATTATGTTTCGAAGAATTTATTCCTCTCGCTACCCCAACTTAGAAGTATTTATTTTTTGTAAATGTTCATATAGTTTTTCGAAATTTTTAGAAATTTACAAAGACATAGCCTAGGCTTAGGGTGTGAGAGCTGTGATGCCAAGGTATTACATAGGCTTAAGGTGTAGGAGTCGTGATGCTAGGGCTTTGCTTAGGCTTAAGGCTTGGAAGCTAAGATGCCAAAGCATTACCTATGCTCAAAGCATGAATATATAAGACTATACTGCAATGATAAAAAAAATGAAACTTTTATTATTTGTGGAAAAATCTACACTAGATTTACAAAAGTAATATCAAGTTTTGACCTTGACTTTAGTGCTTAACAAATCACTAATCACTATTAGATGAGTCGTTCTCCAACATGTGTTTATCATAGGATAGGAGTGTTTTGCTCAAGACATTGTTGTCTTCAATGACAAGCTCCCCATTTTGAAGTCTCATGGAATGTCCTTAAGCCTTGATAATCCGTCTTCTTCAAATCCTGTGGACTATCATAAATAGTATACCATGCCTATCTTCGTTGATGAAATTTTCTATTCTCTTTTTTCTTTTTCTTTTTCTTTTTCTTTTTTTTTTCTTTTTCTTGCCCCCGTAGGAGCCTCGCATTCTCTTCTTTTTCTTGTGCTTCTCTTGAGTCTCTTCCTAAGTGGGTAATGGTGCACTAGAGGGCTTTGTAATAGCAGTCTCTCCCTCTTCAGCGTATTCATCAAAGAATGCAATCTTAGTGAGGTACTATGTTCGAATAGATTGTTTGTAGAGAGAATGAATATGGCTTTCCCTTTCCCATGGTCCTTAATGTACTAGTGCCATGTTGAGAGTAAGAGATTGTGATCATGCAGCCACTTCCTTCCAATGAGTAAACGGTAGGATACGAGCATGTTGATCATGTGGAACTATGTAGAGCTCTGTATAGGGCCAACTTTAAAGTCCACATTGACATACCCTACTATGTCTTTAAACGCATCAGTGAAGCTATTTACTATAATAGGTTATCTCACCAAGCATCGTTTGTTTATCCCTACAGCCTTAAATGTAGAGATTAGCATTATATTTATAGATGAGTCATTATCTATGAATGTCCTCTTAATATGATGTCCACTAAGCATGCTTTCCACATAAAGAGAATGGTTGTGATTGGGATTCTCAAAGTACATGTTTGCATTTGTAAAAAGTATTGCATTCTCATGCGCATTAGCCATTCTTCATAAAGGTTGTGCTAAACTACACTCCCCATACTATCTCTCTGCAATTTAGGTAAGTGTAGTTGCTATTGTAAGTCATATATCCTCATTAAACCCTAGCAACTCAAAAACTCTTCTGAAATTAGCCGTCTTCATTACAATAATGGCCATTGGTGGGCATATGCCTTCATCATTCCCAATTGGAGCCTCTTACTCATTACATCTCTTAGTGTGTGACATATTTTCTTCTTCAGTGCTAAGATCGTATCTGAGAGAATCTGTAGTACCTTACTAATTATTATGTGCAAGAAATGGATTATTACAAACATTATTATTTTCTATGTCAAGTTCCCTATTATAAAACCCTACCATTAAAAATCCTCTTTAAAGTCCAACACTTTTTTGTAGGGTGACCTATAGCCTTATGATATTTGCAAAACTTAGGATCATTCTTCTCATTTTGAGTCGGTAAACGATCTACCTCTAAGAGCTTGATATTCCCATCTCACAGCCATTGGTCAAGTAAAGCATGTACCTTTCCCATTAGGTATGGGAAAGAAAAACCTGATGTTGAGCCTTGCGATCTATCATTTCTTGGTTTCTTATTGTCTCTAGAAGTCTCAACTTAGGCCAAGTTAGTAGATGTTACTCTTTTCCAAAACCCTCCATTCTCTCCTCATTGCCTTGCAATGGAGTTGTTAGTTCTTCTCGCGGTTTCGATGAGTGTAAAGAAGGAGCTTAGGTTAAGATTTTCCAAGTAGACCACATACTCGGTGAGCATCCCTTAAATACAGATCTTCATTAACTCTCTCTCGTCACATACATCTTGGATGTCCAAGCTATGCTCTTTGAAGCACTCTATATAATCCACCAAGTCTTCCTTCAAGTTCTGTCATGTCTTTCCCATATATGTTATCGTGACCCATTCTTGGGTGGAGAAAAAATTCTCCAGGAGTAACTTACACATCGACCCCCATGAATCAACTAACCTTGCAAGGAGATTGACATACCAGGTATATGCTTTTTTTTTTATCACCGACTTGGAGAATTATTTAAGTTTCAGGTCATCATCCAGCCTGTATACTTTTAGAGTCTCAATAAACTTAAGTAAATGTTCATTGGCACTCCCTTTCTTGCCACTAAACAAGATAAGCTTAGGACTAACATAGTCCTTAGGATAGGGTTTTTTATTAATGTGCTAATAATAAGAGAGTCATAACTCTGGCACTCCCATGGTCAACTTTTCTTGTATTTCTTTTAAGTATATGTCTAAGTCTTTCTTTGTTACAAAGGAGGTCCTCGAAGTAGACACTATAAAAGCAAGTGCAAGGATAGGTTGATAGCTAAATCTACTGAAAGCATTGGGAGGGGGAACATTTGGTGGAGGGGTTTGCTCATAAGGAGTTTTCTCCTCATCAATGGGAGGATTAACTAGAGAAACTGCATGTGATGAAGTTACATAGGTGATGCCTTGTTACACAACAATGCTAGTGTTTGGTGAAGCCACACCTTATTATACGACAATAGTGGCAGCTAACCCTGTGGCTAGCGAAGCAAGCATAGTCATGAGTTGATTCAAAGCCCTTGAGTTCTCCTACATAATTTGCATCATTTATGTAGGATCTATTGGAGCCTTAGGCTATAAATTACCCTAACTGGTATTTTGCAATATTTGAGGTAAGTTCTACTCTATTAGTTTAATGTTAAGATCTTGCTCTTGAGAAGTATTATCAAATAGTCTTCTCTTCCTAGTAAGTGCCATTACACTTTATCACTTAACTCTATCCTCAGCGAAGTTTCCAAAATATAGATGAAGAGGGCTCCAATAGGAGTAGTCACATGAGTATCACACAAGTAGCTCGCTATACATGACTTTAGAGAAGTGATGTGGAAATGGCACATGATGAGATGACTATGGAGAGAGTGACGGAGAGGAGAAACAGACAATCTCAAGAGTCTCGAATGCACAAGTGACAGACAAGAGAGTTAATGGGACCTCAAGCATCAACCTTGCAATTCTTGGGCAATGGAGATCATTCTTTGCCTAAACTCTTATTTAATCTTTGAGAGTAGAAAATTCTCAATGGAACATTATTTCTTTGATCTCTAGAATCTGAAAAAAAAAATCCTTTAATGAGGAGAAATGGGTAAATATTTATAGACTTTTAGGCCTAGTGATATCCATCATATCACCGTAGTGATCAACAAATGAGATGGAGTCTACTCACTCTAGGATTATCCTAATGAACTTGCTATAAGCCTAAAGCCAATAGCCTTCCTTATAAGTGCATGAACTTACTTGAGAAATGTTAGATGCTAACAGACTAGTTCAACAATCCTTGTTTTGAGCCCACTAAGTCAATTCTCCCTTAATCATCTCAATAATTGAATTGAACTCACTAAGCCTTGTCATCTAGTCTAATGAGTTAAGCTAAATAATTAATGAGTTTAGCTCAATATATTTATATAATATTTTTAGCCCTCAACAACTACCATTTATGTTTCTTTGGACTCAAACATGTAACCATTTTGAGTTTCTTGGTAGTCAAATTCCATTATGTTTAGAAGGAGGATCAATCTTCCATACCACTGCTTCTCTTAATTGGTTATGGACAAGTCTTTACATATTGCTATAGTAAAGATTAATGTTACTAATCACGTAAATATTATCTCCTTTTATCTACTCTATTTATTTATTTCGATATTCTTCAGCAACTCCAGAATCATTTGTAAGTATTTATTGTTTCATTTCAGTATTACACAATGAAACTCAGTAGCTTGATAAACCTTAACTATTTTGTGATGTTGAATACATGTGTTGATTGTCAAAGACTTATTACTAATGGCATATGTTTTAACTTGATCATTTATTGATACTCAAGTTTCCTTCTTTGTCCTCTATTATTAATATTTTCCTTAGAAAGTAGCTTATATTTTTAATTACAATGAACTTGCCTCTTGATCCATGTTTTACCCATATCAGAACATTATAATTGAATTGTTACATTTAACATGCTACTAGCTATTCCCATAAAGTGCCTTTATGTTACATTCATGGTTCTTACTTGTCAAATTCTTTTAATCAATGAAAGAGCTATTTTTTTCAAAGAACATATTTTTCCCTTTTTCTATGGATATTTGTTATAACCAAGGTATTGGAATTGTCAAATTGTTTGGTACTAATTTTCAACGATTGCAATTACCATTGGCTTTTAGTAACAGATGATGACAAGTGAACCACCCTCAAAATTGTCAATGAAAAATTATTTTCCATTAGCTTTTTTCTTGGTTGTTAACTTTTATCAATGTTAACAAATCTTTTTTAGCATGGATTTTCAAGGTCCATTTCATCCTACTTAAACCTTCATCTAAGCTTCACTCACCCATATCGATCTGCTCTAGGCCGTTCTAGTACAAAATTGCCCAAATTTGATCCCCACTTCCCAACTTCCAACTCAAATCAATCATGCACATCCTCACAATGGATAAGTACAAAAGAATGTTATAGATAAGAAAAGGAGTTGGTCAAAGTTGCACCTCTCACAATATTCAAAGATGATCTCGAGAGTTAATACAGTTCTTATATAAAGATCACACATGATCATAAATAGAGATTGGGAACTATTTGACTCTTTACACTTTCAAATACTTATTACTCATTTATACTGACTTAGATATCGAAGTGGCCATGCTAGAACAACCTTCGGCACCCCTATAGCCTAATTTCTTTATTTTTTACAGGTGATCTAACCATCTTTGAAAACACAGCACAATAATCACTATTAGCTGGCCATTATCATTGCTATTTAACGCTACAAGTGTAATACACGGTTTATATATATATACACATTCATAATTATGTAATAAAAATAATAATATAATGTAATATATCTCTAAGGGTAATGTTGTAAAGAAGATGATGGGATAAGGACAGTTTGGTCTTTTACTAGCTAGACTATGAAAGGTTGTTTAACCTAAGGTTCTCTCTTTTCCCTCATTTGCACATCTATTAATAGAAACATAAAAGAAAGAGAAACCCTATAGAGAATTCAAGCGACTAAGGGAGAATCACAAGATTAATTCAACATGTAAGCATTTGAATCGTCAATGTACTTAGCTATAATGATCAATGTTAGATCTAAGATATAATTATCATTGTGTCAATAGATATCGTAACAAAGGACGTTTTGGAACAATTAAGGGATCAACCAAATTGGGACTTATAAGTGTAATCTGAGTTAATTAAGTATATTAAAATCTAATTTTACATCAAAAGTAGCAAATACAATGATTAGTTAGGCATAAAATCATAGATTTTAGGCTTAAGAATGAAATTAGAGAAGGGAAAATTAAGGTTTATGATGAATAGTGAGGTACACGGTCAAGTACATGCTCGTATACTTGCTTGTATAGAAATACGAAAGGGAATAGTAAGGTACACGGCCATAAGCATAACCATGTACCAAGGCATGCTGAATTGGAAAAATTTTAAAAAATGATACATGGCCATTACCACAACCATGCTCAAGCTCATGCTCCTCTATATGGTTTCTTTCTTGACCGTGTTGTTCAAGAGCATGTCCTATTTTATTTTATTTCCTTTTATTTCAATTCCAAAATATGTACTAAGCTTAACGATACCTCAAGGAAGGAAATTATATAGTTAGGATATATCTAACCAATTAAGAAACCCAAATTACTTGTACGATAGAACTAAGCATAGTTTTTTTGTAATTGAATAGGTGTACTTCCCTTCCTTAGAGACTCAAGGGACTATCATAAGAACATACTTCCAAGTATATGTTTACTTTGTTTTGTCGTATCTGACTGTTAGGTAGTTATTCATCATAGTGTATGTGCTTCAACAACAATTAAAAGTATTATGAACTTGATTGTATGATTGCTTGTGCTTAGCTTGATTTAGGGGCCAGTAGTGGCAGTTCCCTAGGGGGGTACCTCGATGATAGGTATGCTACGCTGTTCTAAGTAAAGTCATGTATCGAAACAATCTAAGGTAGATTAGGGTTACATGGGGTCCGCAATGGCAGTTTCCATTAGGACTATATAATTATGTAAATACTACATGTGATTTGAGGTCATCGATACCCTTATGTTATATGTGGAATTAATTAAGATATATAACTTGATGATTTGATGTATTGTAGATTATTGTTGCATAGATGCATGTGACTTTATTATGGTGTTTCATGTGCATGTGAGTGTAATATTCACATATTGAGAAGGTAAAAGCAATAGATCCTACGAAGGTAAAAGTAGTGAGTGACTATCCAAAACTAAGAACTGTGATAGAGGTTAGGAATTTTCTAGGGTTAGCTAGGTATTACAAATACTTTGTGAAAGGATTTTCTTGTCTAGTAGGCCCCTTAGCACAATTGACAAAGAAGAAGGCCAAGTTTGTGTAGAATGAAGATTATGAAAATAGCTTCACAACATTGAAGGATAAATTGGTAACAACTCCTATGTTAGCCTTACCTAAGATAAGGGAAGAATTTGAAGTATTCAATGATGCATTAACTTAAGGTTTGGGGTGTGTGCTTATGTAGAATGGGAGAGTCATTACATATGCCGCTCGCCAACTGAAACCATATGAGAGGAATTACCCTACACATGATCTAAAGCCGGTGACTATGATCTTAACACTGAAGTTCTTGAGACACTATCTTTATGGTGAGAAGTGCAAAATCTTCACAGAACATAAGAGCCTAAAATACCTATTCACATAGAAGGACTTAAATATGAGGTAGAAAAGGTAGCTAGAATTGATGAATGATTATGATGTAAAAATTCATTATCACCCTAGAAAAGAAATATGGTTGCAAATGCTTTAAGCCAGAAGGAACAAATAAACATAGCAACATTAGTCACATCTAAAAAAAAATATTAGAAGAGATGCGTAAGCTTGAATTGGATATGGTGACACAAGAAGTAGGAAATAGGTTGGCTACAATCTGTATTCAACTAAGTATCATTGATCAAATTAAGACTACATAAATGGGAGATCCTGGAATCTTAAAAATAAAGAGCAAAATAGAACAGGGTGAAGCCATAGAATTTGAGGTGAATGTTGAAGGGGTAGTCAAATATGGCACAAGATGGTGTACTCTAGATATCATGGAGTTAAAGAAGAAGATCATGAAAGAAGCCTATTACTCATGATATACAGTACTTCCTAGGAGCACCAAGATGTATGAGGATCTAAAGAATAATTATTGGTGGAAGAATATGAAATGGGAGATAGCTAAATATGTATCCCGATATCTGACATGTCAATAAATTAGGATTGAACACCAAAGACCAACTTGTGAGCTACAGCCATTTCCTATACTTGAATGGAAGTGGAAGCATGTAACTATGGATTTTATAATAGCCTTCCTAAGACCAAGGAAAAGTATGATGCAATCTGGGTAATAGTGGACAAATTGACCAAGTCCGCCCATTTCTTGCCAATTAAGGTAGACTACATATTAGAGAAGCTCGCCCAACTATACATCAAGGAGATTGTCATATTACATAGGGTACCGGTCATTATTACATCTAATAGGGATACTCGATTTATGAGTAGATTCTATAAAAGTCTACATTAGGCTTTGGGAAACAAACTTTAGTTTAGTACTACATTTCACCCTAAGACAAATGGGCAGTCTAAGAGAACCATCTAAATTCTAAAAGATCTACTACGAGCTTATGCATTAGATCAAGGGGGTAATTGGAGTGATCACTTAACCTTAGTGAAATTCGCATACACTAACAGTTACCAGGCTATTATCCAAATGACTCCATATGAAGCATTGTATGGTGGAAAGTGTAAATCTCTCTTACATTGGGATAAAGTAGGAGAAAGACAAATACCAGGACCAAAGATAGTACAAAAAGTAGTAGACAAGGTCAAAGTGATAAGGCAGCGAATTCTATCAACCTAGAGTCGCTAGAAGAGTTATGCAAATAAAAGGTGACGCCCTTGAGAATTTCAAGTCGAGGCTAAGGTTTTGTTGAAAATATCTCCAACTAAAGGGGTAATCAAATTTGGACTGGGGGGTAAACTAAATTCGAGGTATGTAGACCTATTTGAGATTCTAGAAAAGGTTGGATTGTTTACCGTTAAGTTTAGCCGGGATACACGATGTGTTTCATTTATCGACGTTAAGGAAATTTATACCAAACCCAAACCAAATAATAGCTCTGAAACCTTTGAAGGTATAAATAATAATATAATGTAATACATCTCTAAGGGTAATGTCATAGAGAAGATGATGGTAAAGGGACAATTTGATCTTTTACTAGCCAGACTATAAAAGGTTGTTTAACCTAAGGTTCTCTCTTTTCCCTCATTTACACATCTATTAACAGAAACCTAAAAAGAGAGAGAAAACCTGTAGAGAACTCAAGCAACTAAGGGAGAATCATGAGACTAATTCAATAGGTAAGTGTTTAAATCGTCAATGTACTTAGCTATGATGATGAATGTTAGATCTAAGATATAATTATCATTGTGTCAATAGATATCCTAACAAGGGACATTTTGGACCAAGCAAGGGATCAACCGAATTGGGAATTCCAAGTCAAGTAAGTATATTAGAATCAAATTTTACATTAGAAGTAGTAGATACAATGATTAGTTAGACTTAAAATCATAGATTTTAGGCTTATGAATGAAATTGGAGAAGGAAAAATTAGGATTCGTGACAAACAGTAAGGTATACGATCAAGTATACACCTGTGTACCTGCCCATGTAGAAATACAAAAGGGAACAGTAAGATACACAACCATAAGCACAACCGTATACTTAGGCATGCTGAATTGGAAAAATTTTACAAAATGATACACAACCCTTAGCACAACCATGCTCAAGCTTATGCTCCTTTACATGGTTTCTTTCTTGACCATGTTGTTCAAGAGCATGTCCTATTTTATTTTATTTCACTTTATTTTAATTCTAAAATATGTACTAAGGTTAACGATACTTCAGGGAAGGCAATTATACAATTAGGATATGTCTAACCAATTAGTAAACCCAAATAACTTGTAGAATAGAACGAAGCGTAGTTCTTTGTAATTGAACAAGTGTACTTCCTTTCCTTAGAGACTCAAGGGACTATCGTAGGAACATACTTCTAGGTACGTGTTTACTTTGTTTTGTCATATGTGATTGTTAGGTAGTTGTTCATTATAGTGTATGTGCTTTAACGATGATTGAAAGTATTATGAACTTGATTATATGATTGCTTATGCTTAGCTCGGTTTAGGGGCCTATAGTCGCTATGCCGTGTTGTCCCAAGTGGAGCCATGTATCGAAATAATCTAAGATAGATTAGGGTTAAACGGGGCCCATAGTGGCAGTTTCCATTAGGACTATATAATTATGTAAATATTGTATGTGATTCGAGGTCGTGAGTATCCCTATGTTGTATGTGAAATTAATGAAGATATATAACTTGATGATCTGATATATTGTAGATTATTGTTGCATAGATGCATGTGACTTTATTATGGTGTGGCATGCGCATGTGATTGTGGTATTCATGTTAGCTTAGGCTCATCCCCCTACTATTTTTTTTGTTGCAGGTGAAAATGATGAACACGTAGATTGAGATGAAAATGAAAATTTTGGGGACATTACATGGATGAGTACAAGAGAGAACATTGTTATTATGTGAATGAAGAGTGATGGATAGTTTAGAAAGATTTGTAACTAGAACTTATAGTGGTTAAGCTAATAATATGAAAGTAGTAGTAAACTTCTATTTATGCTAAATTTTATATGTGATTAGATGTTATTCTGGATTTTAAATCGATATTACTATGTTAGTTTAAATAATAAGGATTAGAATGATTTACCTGGGAGTCATTTGTTTTATATTATTGAAGTTATATTAATATAAATGTAAATGAAGATAAACAGGCTTTAAATTTGTATAGAGTTTTAGAACTTAACGTGCCACTACGTAGTAATGACATGTAGCAAGTTGTAGTGTCTCGAGTTCTAGGACATTACAAAAAGTTATTGTTATCGTAACATCTTGAGATCACTATAACAATATTTGATAATTTTAAAACTTTTATCATAACAAATACCAAAAAATAAAGTTAAAAATATATATATTCCACTAAACAAACACAATCTAATATATATATTCCTAGGACGAATGTTTCCCTTGTTTGGGATTCAATGACCAATGATGTTCCCGTCCACAAAGTTCTTGAAGTGAGAAAATGTAGATAAGCCTCTCAAAGCTATCAAAAAGAAGGTAAATGAAAGAAAGGTGGTTACGTTGTTTAGTTTATTGAACACCTTCCTCACAAAAACAACTCTCGAAGTAATTTTTAAGTTGAGGAATGTCTTCAAATTCAGCATATCTTTTCTTTTCTTTTTCTTTTTCTTTTTTCCTTTCTCTTGAGTGAGGTGCATCTTCTTCAATTTTTTTCTTTTTCTTTTTTTAGTTCATGGTCCATATTATTCCTTTTAACAAATACATAATATGTGTTTCAGCATTATTTATTAATATTAGTTAGAGGATTTGTGTCGATTTTTAACTAGTTTATAATAATTAATTTAATAAAATATGTTATATCAAATGATTAATAAGAATAACAAAAAATTGCACAATATTAAAAGAAAACAAAAAAAAGATGGAAAAAAAAATAAATCAACTATAAGAAAAAGTGACATCATAGGTGGATACGGTCAACTCGAAGATTGTTGGGAATTTTTAGTCCTCGTCCAATTGTAACGGTAAGAAGATCTAGTAGCTAAGTTAAATCTTATTCTCATTAGGAGGACCCAACCTTGGTAGAAAAAGTGTAAAGTGGAGAGGTGATAATTAAACATAGTAGCTAAATATATGTCGTGTAACAAATGGATTATTTATTTTGTCATGTCTAATTAGACTTTGGTTAAAATGTTTATACGTTGTAATTTGCTTTTTTTAAATTTGAATTATTTATTTTATAGATTTTAATATTATAAAGACTTTTATTCCTTTAAAGTTTTTACTAATAGACTTAATAACTATATTATGATTTATTTTAAGATTTTTCAATGAATAAATAAATCAATCAAAACCCAATATATGTTACCAAACAATCAGTTTACATGCACTATTATTGAATAACTCATGTTTCCAACAAATAGTATAACTAGGGTTGTAAACGAAGTAAACGAGTCCATTCAAGATAATACAGTATTAAGCTCAAGCTCAACTCAATATTTCAAAAATCGAACTCTACTCGCTCAATCGAGCTTGTAATATTGAGCTCAAGCTTAATGAACTCAACTCGAAGTGACATTCAACGAGCTTGACACTCAATTGAACTTGTTTAAAGTTGATTTATATAAAAATTATTTTTTTAAATTAAAATAATGCTAATATTCAAACTCAACTAGTTTTAAAATTTGACTCAAACTCGATTAGGCCAATGATTTAGTCAAGTTAAATATTATGAAGTTTGAGCTTAACTCAATAAACTACTCAAGTAATTCAAGCTCGAGCTTGACTTGATTAATGTCAAATCAAACTCAAGTAGTTTGCAAATGGACTTAACTCCCTTAAACCCTAAGAACAACCTCTTTATACAAATCACGAGTCCAACATGTCATTTCCTTTCCTTTTCTTTTCTTTTTTCCTTTTCCTTTCTTTTGTCTATAAGATATTTTATAAGAAAATTAGAATTTAAACATGATTTTTTTTTTACATATATAAAGCCCTTTTTAATAGTTATTATTTAAAAAATGCTCCTTAGAAAATTTATTATGCACTTAGGGTAGTGTATGTGTCTTCAACAATCCAATTGATTTAACTGAAAACATATATAGTACATGTGCCTTTAATTCAATTTATTAATTTATCATAAAGTACATATTACATGCACTTTCAATTGAATTATTCTTTAAAGTGTTTTCACCTTCCCTTTTAGTCCTTTAAAACATGACTCATTCACAAAATCATTCACTTAATATCATAACTCTTTCACTTTGTGCTAAAGCACATTCAAAATCCCTCCCTCTCTTACATATCAGTATTTCACATTTCTTTTAAGAACAAGTACTTTAAATTATTAAGACTACGATTTGGCATGATCAAGTTATTGGTGTCATTACTAGGGAGTTAGCCCATAAAGTTTCTGGGAGAAGTTGACTCAGAACAAAGATCAAATGTATTTTCCATCCAACTCTAAAGTATCCTTGATCAAGGATCATTGACTAAAGGTATGCCACTGGCTCCTAGCTAATACATAGGTGCTAGGAAGAGAAGTAAAGGAGTAGTGAACAATTTTGAGATGTTTTATCTGTATAGTATGCTACACCGATATATGGTGAACATTGAATTAAAACTAGCCTTTTACATCTAGAGACAAACCCATGATTCTAGGTCTAAGAGTATATATTGTGGTGGTTACATCACTAAATTATTGATGAGTATGGGCCTTTTCCAAGCACTTGGTCCTGATGCTTTCTGTTGCAAGAATGATAGGATTAGTGATGGTCCATTCTTCATATGGAAGCTAAAAAAATTTATAGGCACTCTAGGCCCTACATACAGAACTTCTTCTTCTACCCTACCTCCAAAGATTCCCATCTCGCCATCTTCACCAGGGTTAAGTTAACTTGTCAACTTATGCATCATCTCCAGAGGCTGAGGAGAGAGTTAAGTCTAGTAATAGGAAGGATAAAGAAGAAATTGATGAAGGGGAGGATGATGCTAAAGAGGAAGATGAAGAGAAAGATGATGGGGAAGAGGAAGAAGAGGAAGATGATGATAGCAATGATGAAGAAGGGGTGGATAATTTAGATTAATTCCTATTTAATTTGTAGGAGCTCTTTATGAGCTAAACCTATTATGTTCTTTATTTTCGGATGACTATACTAATAGATCGGCTAACTTAGTTTTTTACCTTTAGTTTTTTGTTTGTTTTGTTTGTGATTCTTTTTAGGTTTTTCACCAATCAATTCGTAGATTTCATGGTCTCCAGCGTCACACTTCATTGATGTAGTTAATCGACTTTTCTCTAATGATCATTCAAGTGATTAAATCAGGGAAGTCTCAATTCCTTTTCTTTTTATTCTTTTCTTTGCAATTTGGTTCTTTAATGTTCGATACATTGGAGACAATGTCTCAATCTAAGTATGGGGAAGAGGATATTAAGAAAATCTTATAAGGGTTGTGATCATATGAATTACTCAAACTTTCCCCTATTTTTTTATAATTAGACTTTGAAATCATGATTGTAATTAAAGAATATTTCAACATTTAGTAAATGAATTCCTCTAAAATAATAATGGAACTTAGAGTTAGGATTAAACCTAGGTCCTTAGTAAAATGTTAATTGGTTCAATTTCCAAGCTTACTAAGATGTATATTTTCTCATCAAAGATCTTAAGAACCATTTAATCTTTAATGAAAGGGCAAGTGAAGTGATTCACTTGGTGATCTTTCTTAACAGATCTCTTCAAACTTGTAATTAATGAAAGCAAGTTGTGCTTAAAACTAAAACTTAGTTAGTATAGGTGACCTTTAGTCCTTCGGAAGAGCAAAGTTTGACTCCGCTACTAACTAATCAAGCTAATTAAAAAGATGATGATGCCACTACCCTAATGACTTAATTTATCTAAGTTAAGAGTATCTTTATGAATCCCTAAAGTTAAGATAATAGAGCTTCGGTAGGGTCCCTTTAAAACCTAGTCACCTAAGTTCGTTTAGTCTAAAGATCAGTCGACCAAGAAAATTATCATAACAAGGTGGGACATTAAAAGGCAAAGTTCAGTAGGTCTTGTAATTCAAGTAAGTAAGTCCATAGGGACGTCCTCAATTGAGGGGATAACGTCTATTAACTTGAGTGACGAGCTTAGAATCGTCGGCTGAAAGTTCGTTACATGGGTTACAAGATCCCAAACAACTAAACTCAAATAAGATGAATGTATTGAATTAAATGCAATGAATAAATTTTTTTGGAGAGGTTAATTAAAAGAAGGAGGAATCTAAGAGGAACATAAGAGAAAAATACTTTCATTCTTGATTGTTTTGCTTAGAGAGATAGTTGAAGGGATTATAGACTTTCAAGTGGTGGTTGAAGTGAACCAAGTCTCCTTTTGCTCTGTTTAACCTTGTGTTTTATTTTGAAAACTATTTTTAAATGATAAAGGTAAAGCTTGGCTTACTCTAATTCATTCTAGAAGTTTGGCTAAAGTATCTTTGATACAATACTCCCATGATGGGGTGAGCAACACATTCATGAGATTCATGGAATTACATTGAGCTTTAAGGATTAAAATTAATAAATGCTAATGCTTGAGTTCATTTTGTTTGGTAATGCCAGTCATGATTGATGAGAAGTTTGTTTGTTGATGTTGAAGTCCTTATTTGATTTAAATATTTTAATTGTTTTGCTTCAGGACAAGCAAAGACTTAAGTGTGGGGAAGTTTGATAAGTGTTAAAAGACCCTTATCTAAAATGGCGAATTTGTGCTTTATAGATGTATTTTGTTGTAATTCATTAAAGAAAAGAATAGTTATTTGAACAAATATTGATTTCAAGCCTTTTATAGCTTTTTGGAGCTAAAGGAAGGAGTTTTGAAGAAATAAAGCAAGATTAGAAAGAATTAGACAAGTTGCAAACAAGTTAAAGATTCATAGAAAGTACACAAGAAAGTACACAATCGTGTACTTTGCTTATGTATTTAAGGTGGAGGTTCTATTTTAGGATATTCATATACACAACTAGGTACACAATTGTGTACTCTCTTGTGTACATCTCTATTGTAAACCCTAGGAGCAAATTGGAGATACATAACTGAGATACACAATTGTGTACCTAGTTGTGTACTATACCAACAAAGAAGAAATCATCCCTGCACATACATGATTGTGATACACAAGTTGTATACTTAATTGTGTATATGTCTGATCTTGCAAATATATATATATATATATATATATATCCTCAAGCTCATGAAAAAGGGAGCAGTTATCATTTATACACTTCCCTAGCTACAGGAAAGAGAGGGTTTTGTTGATTTTCAAGGAGATTCAAGATCCACGACGTTAAAGATTCGATCTTTAAGGGTTGTAATCATGAAACTTGTTTTCTTTTCCAGTAATTGAGTTTTTATTAATAATATCATGGAAGAGTAAACTCTGGACTTAGATTTTGTTTGAAACTCTTCTATCAAGTGATGAAGATTTGTTCTTAATAAAAGTTTATTGAAGTTCTTATATTCGATTGCCTATTCTTTCACTGTTTATTAGATTCATAAATTTGGAATATGAATTTATGTTTGATATCATATTCGTTAATTGAGAAATTGCTTTCATGATTCAATCTATACAATTGATAAAGTTTGCTTGTGATTCTAGAGATAGAATAACAAAGGCCTTCTGTTTTATAATTGATTTGTTAAAATGTTTATGTTACTCATGGAATTCTAAGTTGCTATTGATTGAGGAGAGAACCCAATTGATAAATCTAGGGTTGGATAAATTAATAGACTTGAGAAAGTTGTTAGCTTGATTAAAACACTTTACAGCTTAAGAACTCAATAATGATAAAATCTTGAATTCTGATGATTAACATATTAGAAGAGGAGTAGAATGAAATCTAGGTTGCCTTGATCATTGAATTAATCTTTCCTTTTTTGTTGTTAGTGATCCATTCTTAGTTTTTAGTAGCATGGTAATTATCAGTTTATGATTCAAGATATAAACCAATATTAATTGACGATTAAATAATAGGAACAAAGTTATTACTAGTAATTGGTTTATATCTGTGGGATGACTCTGTGCCTAACCATTATATTACATTCACAATAGGTACACTTACCTATTGCATCGTAGTTAAGATTAAGAATAGGTACTTTAAATTATTAAGACTACGACTTGGCATGATCATGCGTGCTGCATGATCTTCACGCTACACATGGACTTAAAGGAATGATTTGTGATAGCATGTAGGAGGATGATCAAGGGTGAGTAGGATAGGAAAGAGGAGTAAGCAATCTTAGTAGGCTTGAACACATAAGTGATAGTTTTTCTAATAATCAAGAATTTGATCTTTCAAGAGGATAATTTGGTAAAGTAACGGCATTTTTCCAAATTATCTCTCATCTGTCCAAATAGGGAAAGCTTGTGGCTATTTATAAGGATTTCGCTGTTGATATCATCCGTCAAATCATTTTGGCCATCAATGGTCTAGATGAAACCCTATCTTAATAAGAAGAAACATAGATAGGCCATGCATGTAACCAAGCCTAATAAAAACCTTCTTTAGGTGTGTCTAAGCCTTATGAAAAGGGTTAGTAATGAGCAGTCTATTCCAATGAGTTTTACTCTAAGCCTACCATGCCAAATATTCACTAATCCTCCCAAGGTTATGGACCTTGCTCTTTGGCCCTATCACTTTAGCCCAAAAAGTTAAATCCAATTAATTAATGGGTATAAGACCCTAAATTGCATTTAGCTCTCTATATCCCCCCCCCCCCCCGACCAAAGTCCTTCAATGTCAAAGGGGTTTAGGCATTAGATAAAACCTTTCTAATAGTTAAGGAATTACTTTGTGCACTTGTGGAATAGCTACATTGCCGTTGTATACATGTTTACACAATTTATATTACAAGAGCTCAATGCCAACGCTACATATAATTCAATTTTTTTTTTCTCTGTGCAAGTTTGCATCACCATTTAATTGTGCATGCCGACTTTGGCTAATCAAGAATAAATATTGCCTTTATGATATCAAATAGCATCCATAGTACGAATTTAATGACTTGAAGCCTCTTAATCATCTTTCTCTTCATGAGAAGAGATTTTTATGCTATTAATAATCACTTGAAAGACTTGGCAGGATGATGTAATCCAACTAAGTTTTTGATATATGGCTTTATTTTAATAGAAGAGTTATATTTAACTCTATATATAATAATAAGTGAGGTAGATCTCATTGTGGAGCGGGAGCATAGCTTCAGAGTGAAACAAAGGAGTGGAGTGGGAGCTCCACAACATGATCTATCCCTTTGCAAGGGTTTTGAGAGTTATGTTGGGGTACACTGAGGTAGTTTGAGGCGTGGGTTACACCCACAATATGGTACATTTTTTTTATCACAATGACTAGCGATAGGCTTCCATGCCAAAACCAATAGCAGGAGTCAAAGGCAAATCCAAATGAAGTCAAATCTATCTTTGCAATACAAGCAAATAGCTAATTATAACCAACATTGTCCAATAATGAGTCATCAAGGCATCCTATCATCAATATTCTTATCAATAAAATAAGATTTATAGGCATAATACTTACTCCCTTTCCCCATTATGAGCTAGACCACATAATTCATTGTCTCCCATTTTGTTTACACGGCAGGGCACAGCAAAATCCACTAACCATGTAAATTAAGACACTTGGAAAGTAAACCTTGTCCTTCCCCTTTTCTTTTTTCCATTTGAATTCACAGTAAAAAAAAAAAAAAAAAAGACGTTCCTACTCTAGACATAAAGAAAGAAACCCTCCTCCCTTTTGCATTTTTAGCCACCAGAGCATGAAAAGAAACACAAAGGATTCCTTCTCCTTTTATCCTTTCTTTTCTTTAGAGATCAAAGCTTTGAGATTGAACAGTAAAAAAAAAAGACGAAGGGTTGTAGAAACCACCATTAAAACTCATTTAAGAGAGGTAAGAACTGCTTCAAGTTCTTAACCTGACTTTCCTTCTTTTATTTTTAACATCCATCTTTCTTGTCAATCACTTTGTCAAGTACATTGGGTGATATTGTGCAAATCTGTCATATCCACTAAGAGCACAATAGATGCATGATTGGACACTTAACAAAGGGGGCGACATCAGCTTTAATAGGTATGTGTGGCCATCTATCTTAGTCGACTTCATTAATGTTGAGACACTAACATATTCATAACTCTGTTCATGTATACCCATCATGCTTCCTCACATTTCATTTTTTGCATTCTATTAGGTTTTAGCTTGCATTTGAGTGACCATCAGCTTCTTCTCTTTTTCTTTTCTTTTTTTTTTTTCTTCTTCCATTTCCCTAACTTTGGTCGATGCCATTCTCTTTTTTTTTTCTCTCTCTCTCTTTTTGTTTTTTAAATATTATTCTTCATGTATGGATCTTCCCTTAGGCTTGTAACCTTTTTATTAGGAAATTATATGTCAGTTATTTTGTAATTACTCTTGAAATATTTAGATGATTTGTATAGGAGTATAATTAGGGATATGTTGCCGGATTTGTAGCATTATTTTTGGAGAAGATGTGCATTATAATTAGGGAGATCTTGCCGGATTTATTCCTTGCGATGTGTATATATTTGTAATCCATCGCAGCAATGACAGTATCAATCCAATTCATCACCAAATCTTCTATTCTTGTTATGGTATCAGAGCAAGGTTCCCGGTGCTCATGATTATCAAACTTTCCATACTTTCTAAAACATCAACGTAGCCATGGCAGACAACGCGAACGTCACTGCCATCGATCCGTCACACCCTTTCTACATTCATCATTCAGATCAACCAGGCCATGTCTTGGTTCCCATCAAATTGAACGGCATCAACTACCAATCTTGGAGCAAAGCGGTTATTCATACTCTCATCGTGAAGAAGAAAATATGTTTTTTTGACGGCACTGTCGAAGAGCCATCGCAGGAGAAGAATCCTTTTTTGTTTGAACAATGGAAACAGTGCAACAGCATGATACTTTCTTGGCTGACTCATGATGTTGAATCAGACATTGCCGAAGGGATCATTCATGCTAAAATAGCGCGTAAAGTGTGTAGATTGATTTGCACGACCGGTTTTCACAGAAGAACACTCTTACCATTTTTCAAATACAAAAATCAATTGCGACCATATCGCAAGGAACAATGACAGTGGCCGCATATTTTACAAAGATCAAGGCTTTATGGGACGAGCTCGAGACATACCGTAGCTCTCTGACTTGCAACCAACGTCAAGCACATCTTGATCAAAGGGAAGAAGACCGCCTTATGCAGTTTCTCATGGGGTTGAATGAGTCATACAAGGCAGTAAGATCCAATATATTGATGATGTCATCATTGCCCAATGTCCATCAAGCATACTCCTTGATTGTCCAAGAAGAGATGCAGCGACAAGTTTCCTCTGAGCCTGCCGAAAATTTCTCCATCGCAGCCATAGTCCCGGGAAAAGGAGGAAGTCCAAAACAGAAAGTGTGTGATCATTGCAATCGATCCGGGCATACCATAGATGAATGCCGGACTCTCAAATTTCATTGTAAGTTTTGTGGTAAAAGGTGTCACACGAAGGATAGATGCTGGTTGAAGAATGGGAACAATAATAAGCCGAGACAGTTTAAAGGGCAACGAAACAAACCAGCAGCAAATGTGGCGGAATCCCAAGCTATTTCTACTTCTTCTGGCGGAGTGCAGGGATTCACCACATAACAAATTCAACAATTGGCACAGGAAATCAATGCCCTGAATCACAATAATTCTGGTAATATTGATGCATACGCTAATGCTGCAGGTTTGATTCCATCGACTCTTGTGTCTATTAATTCTAGCAGTATAAGTTCTTAGATTTTGGACTCTGGCACCACCGATCACATCGCTTCCCACCCATCCCTGTTAACCGAACCCAAGCCTTCCAATTCTACAAATGTCAATTTACCGAATGGTGCTATATCACAAATCACACACACTGGCACTGTTATTTTTAATCCAAAATTGATACTTAAAAATGTCCTATGCGTTCCATCATTCAATTTGAATTTGATTTCAGCCAGTAAGCTAATGAAAGATCTGAATTGTTGCATTCTCTTCTTTTTTGACTATTGTATTGTGCAGGACTTGGTTTCGGGGAAGACGATTGGCTCGGGTAAACAACGTGGTGGCCTATACTACATGCTTCCATTAGAGGATAAATCGGCTATTTTCCATGTTTCTTAACCGTCTGACTTATGGCATTTACGCCTAGGTCATCTTTCCTTTTCTCGTTTTAAATTGTTGTCACATTTACTTCCTTCAGATCATAAAGAATTAGAGAATAATTGTGCTATTTGTCCGAAGGCTAAGCAGACACGCTTGCCTTTTCCCAAAAGTTCAATAACAACAAAATTTCCATTTTCTCTTTTGCACTGTGATGTCTGGGGCCCTCATAAAATTCCTACTCACACTGGTTTGCACTATTTTCTCACAATTGTCGATGATTTTTCACGCTGCACATGGATTTTTCTCATGTCTCATAAATCAGAGACACAATCTTTGTTAATCAATTTTGTACAATTTGTCAAAACTCAGTTTCAAACAAATGTTCAAACAATAAGGGTAGATAATGGCACAGAATTTATTCCCATTCGCACTTTTCTTCAAAATAAAGGAATTGAGCTCCAAACTTCTTGCATCTATACTCCGCAACAAAACGGAGTTGTAGAACGCAAGCATCGACACATTTTAAATGTTGCTCGTTCTCTTATGTTTCAATCAAATGTTCCACTTGAATTTTGGGGGGAGTGTGTTTTAACGGCAGTTTACCTCATAAACCGAATCCCAACACCTTTACTGTCCAACAAGTCCCCTTTCGAGGTCTTATATAATCGGCCTCCTTCTCTTACACATTTGCGTGTCTTAGTTGCGAGTGTTACGCGACCAACGTTCACCCTAAACAAAAATTTGACCCTCGAGCCTCTGTTTATGTTTTCATAAGATATCCACATGGCCAAAAAGGGTATAAAATTTTTTACTTAAACACAAAGAAAATCTCGGTTAGCAGAGATGTCTATTTTAGGGAACATGTATTTCCTTTCCATTCTCATTCCCAATCTCCTCAAACTTCCGCACCAAGTTTCCCTTTCCCTCCACATGTTTCCTTCGACAACTCACCAGAGAATCCTCCGCCGATATTTTCTCCAAATTCCTCTCCCAATATCACGCTTCCCCTGCCTCATCAGGATACTGACTTCATTCCACTTTCACCTCATACTGCTTCACCCGAACCCTTATCATCCCCACCATCCTCGTCACCTACAGTCTCTCCATCACCTTGCGCCACACACCACCCATCTTCTCCGTCGTCCACCTCCATTGATGCACCACCTCTCCGCCGTTCCACCCGCTCTATCCAGCCACCAGTATGGCAGAAAGACTACGACATGTCTTCCCAGGCTAATCTCTCTTCGACGCAACCTAGTTCTCATCACGATACAAGGTATCCTCTTTCCTCTCATTTATCCGTTTTTCATTTTTCTCCAAATCATCGTGCTTTTTTAGCTCTCTTGACAGCACAATCTGAACCCACCTCGTTCGAACAAGCCGACCGTGATCCTCTTTGGCGCCAAGCCATGTCCGCCGAACTTCAGGCTCTAGAACGAAACAACACATGGCAGTTGGTTCCCCTTCCTCCGAGGCACAAACCAATAGGCTGTCGGTGGGTTTACAAGATTAAATACCATTCAGATGGGACAATTGAGCGCTATAAAGCGCGTTTAGTTGCAAAGGGGTACACACAGATTGAAGGTATAGATTATTAGGAGACTTTTTCTCCAACTGCAAAACTCACCACTCTCTGTTGTTTGTTAACAGTCGCAGCTTCCCGAAATTGGTATATCCATCAGCTTGATGTACGCAATGTGTTCCTTCACGGAACTTTGCACGAAGAGGTATATATGACTCCACCTCCTGGCCTTCGCCGACAAGGGGAGAATTTGGTATGTCGGCTTCAGAAATCCATCTATGGTTTGAAACAAGCATCTCGCAATTGGTTTTCCACTTTTGCAAGTACTATTAAATCGGCAGGCTATATATAGTCACGGGTGGATTATTCACTTTTTACTAAGTCTTAAGGAAAAAAGTTCACTGCCATTCTTATTTATGTTGATGACATCCTGTTAACGGGTAATGATCTTCATGAGATCAAGTTACTCAAAAGTCATCTACTCAAGCATTTTCTTATCAAAGATCTTGGTGAGTTAAAATACTTTCTGGGAATAAAATTCTCTCGTTCAAAGAAAGGTATCTTTATGTCTCAAAGAAAATATGCCTTAGACATTTTACAAGACGCAGGTTTATTAGGTGTGAAGCCGGAAAGGTTCCCAATGGAACAAAATTTAAAATTGACAGATGAAGATGGCGAAGTTCTTCATGACTCGAGCAAGTATCGGAGACTAGTTGGGAGATTAATATATTTGACAGTTACCAAACCAGACATAGTGTATTCAGTACGTACACTAAGCCAGTTCATAAGCATGCAAAGCCGCATTGGGAAGCAGCACTGCGCGTTCTCCGTTACATTAAATAGTCGCCAGGTCAGGGTTTGTTTCTACCATCTGAAAGTAATTTAACACTCAGTGCCTATTGTGATTCAGATTGGGGAGGATGTTGTACTACTAGATGTTCTGTTTCTGGCTATTGTATTTTGCTCGGGTCATCACTCATCTCTTGGAAGTCAAAGAAACAGACGAATGTTTCACGATCGTCAGCAGAAGCTGAGTATAGGGCTATGGCAAACACTTGTCTGGAGTTAACATGGTTGAGGTATATACTTCAAGATTTGAAGGTTGAATTACATAAATCGGCTTCGTTGTTTTGTGATAATCAGGCGGCCTTACACATTGCTGCTAACCCAGTTTTCCACGAACGTACAAAACACATTGAGATTGATTGTCATATAGTTCGGGAAAAATTATAGGCTGGGGTGATTCGTCCTTGTTATGTCTCTACATAGATGCAGTTGGCAGACATTTTTACAAAAGCTCTTGGCAAAGAGCAGTTCGAGTTTTTATGTAACAAGTTGAGAGTTCTTGATCTACACTCTTCAACTTGAGGGGGAGTATTAGGAAATTATATGTCAGTTATTTTATAATTACTCTTGAAATATTTAGATGATTTGTATAGGAGTATAATTAGGGATATGTTGCCGGATTTGTAGCATTATTTTAGGAGAAGATGTGCATTATAATTAGGGAGATCTTGCCAGATTTATTCCTTATGATGTGTATATATTTGTAATCCATCGCAGCAATGACAGTATCAATCCAATTCATCACCAAATCTTCTATTCTTGTTACTTTTTCTATTTATATACTTGTCATATACAGCATAGACCTCTTTACTTCATAGGAATTTATCCAATCGCAATGTTCTTACTTTGTTTTGCATCAGGTCTTGCGATAACCGTATTTGCCTTAGTTTATAACTTGATGTCTGGACATATAGCTCTGTAACCAATGCATTATTCTACTTCATCTCTTCCTCTCTTTTTTTTTTAACCTTAGTTTTTCATTTCTTCTACTACCTCCTGTAGGAACTAGCTCGCAACAAACAACAATAATTCTTGGAAAGCCTTCCCCCTTCTTGTCTTTTATTTTAGATCGCTGGCTTCAAATTTCTCACTACTGATTTACACTTCTTCTTTTTTTTACACAAGTTTCACAAGCTCAGTTCATCGACAATTAAAGCCACAATGAGACTTAGAGGCACACAAAACAGAGGCATAAATTTACGGTAAGAGTAATGGTGATTTATCCATCGTTAAGTTAGCGTGTAGCATGTGAACTTCACGAATGCCATGCCTCCTTGATTTTTTAGTAGGTAACATACATATTGACTAGATGTTAGCATATGTTTATATATTTTAATAGAAAGCTATGTATGTTGAGACTTAAACAAAACATATTGATGTCATTCTTCCTCAATACTCATAGATGACACCAAGAACCCTCCTCTTCTTGAGCAAGCACCAATTATAAGTCCACACCAAATACTTTTCATTATTGTCAATGTCGCAACCTTTGACTTCACTTCTATATTTACCAACTTATTTTGGCATCAACAAAGATCTTAAGGTCAATTTTTTTTCTTTTTTCTTTTAACAAGAGGCTGTCTTGATAGATATTGGAAGCTTCTTTCAAGTAACAGTAGATACTTTGAATCTGTTTTCCTCATCTTCATTCTCATTCATTCTATAAGTTAATGAAGGCAACACTTAAGGAACTTGTGATCTTAATAAAGACTAGGCGTCAACGAACTTAGCTTGCACTTATGACAAGTATTGGGGGCACAATGATTTTAAGAGGCTCGACTCTTTGTTGTTCTGTCTCTAGTTACTCAAAATCCACAGTAAATTGCTCCGCCTCTAATTGGTATAAAACATTACCAATAACATTGCCATACTATGTGGAAACAACCTTCTACATATTAAAACAAGTCTCATGCAGTTACTGTCACGCCCCGAAAGGAGGCCTAGAAGTCTCCACTAAAACCATCATGGCACGTGTGCACCCGTACATGATGATCGTCTTACGTGTTAGAGATCGTAAGACTAAATAAATAATTGCATTTATAACTAATCATAGTATATATAATTGGATAATAAAATACCACCATAGATCCTGTACCCCATGGTCAACCATGATCGTAGAGAATCAGTATCCCCTACCAATCAGTAAAATAGGATAAACCCTAAGTCTCTCAATTTCATATTCTATTCACATGGAGGTCCTAACATTTCTTCTAAGTAAATCTATCATTCACAAATCTTACCTTGTTGTTTTGGTCTTCCAAAACTCTCAACACTTCACATCTTATCCCATCCCGCGCTTTCATAACTGCTACTTACAAAAAGTCTGTGAGGGGGAGAGCACACTATGACTTAGTGAATGGGATGGTAACACTTTCAATGCTACATATACACAAGCAAATTCACATCAAGTTATTAAACCTATGCTATGTACACAAGCAAGCAAATTCAAATTAAAATATTAAACACATGCTATGCATAAACAACCATATGAATTCAGCATCTCATGTGGTCTTCCAGTAACCGACATGAAGTCTAGGGTTTACGCCCCCCTTGACCTTGGGTTGGAGATTCCAAAGCCACCATCAGTGCCTAGGTCATTACCCGGTTTATTTATCTTATAACTTTGTTAATTATGATATTTCATTAACTCAATAGTGAAGGCTCCCATGCCTCTCTGCACCAGACAGAGCAAAACCCTCAAGGACAGGCCAAACTCAGAACCGTCAAGGCCCGACAATCCCTTAATCACTTAGTTCGCACTTGGCGGAACAGCGATCCTCTTGATCACTTTTGACACATCCTGTGACAGTGATGGCCTTCAATCTCATGCAATGTCTCGTGAAAATGCATGTCAAGTTTTAATATCGTCCAATTCGTACTTTAATTGATTTATTTAAAGTGATCAAACAACATATAAAATCAAATCAATTCTCAATCATACCACAGAGATAAACATCAAACATTCCATTTCACTCATCACAAGCAAGGATTATGCATTTCTTGTTACATACCATCGACACTGAACCCAAACCCCTTGGACATAGACCTATCTAGTTTTACAATGGATTAAATTATCTCAACACCTCTCTGTGCCATTTCTTTTAAATGTCAAACCGCTCAGGTTGACTTACAATCATCATATCTAGCACCTCTATACCATTTCTCTCAAATGTTGAACCATTTAGGTTGCTTACAATCATTTCTAACACCTCTGTGTCATTTATCTCACATGTCAAACCAACCACTCGGGGTTGATTTATATTAATCATCTTTGACACCTCTGTGCCATCGCACTTCTCAAGTGCTCTATCATTCTCACACTTTCAAGAGCCAGAAAGGTCGTCTCGTTTTCTCTTTCAATGTCCTCAAGACATTTGTATGTGATATATATATATAAGTATCTACCTATTTGTGACACATCTCTAATTAAGGACAATTTACTAAACACTTTCCTTTACGATCTTAAGAGAGTAAGAAAATATAGTCGTTGATTTGTAAAAATTAAGGTTGCACTCATGATTTGGTATGATTATGTTCATGAGTGTGTTTCGTAATTAAAATAGGAAAATAAGTTTGTTAAGTGTATGTATACACATTCAGGAACCAACTCTGACATGTATACATAATTATACCTATACACCCTATTCCAACTAAGCATACCTATTCGGTAGCTATAGAAGGAAGAGCTAAGTTTCTATATTTTGGTTTGTTTTGGAAGAAAACAATTTTTAAATCATGGGTTAGGCTTATGGTTATAGCACTAGCGATATGGCGCTAGGTGCTATCATTAAGGTAATGACATCTAAACTCTCGGACCATTCATTCCCTTATATTCTTCACGACTTCTTACTTAACTCATTATTCCCTACCGCATAACTTAACTCAACAACAATCATATTAAATAGCAAACACAACAAACAACAATTTCACATGCGTAGCATTCAACATACAACACAACATAGTAGCATATCATTAAGTTTCCCACTCACTTGTTTATGGTCATGGCAGTCCTAATCGTCCTCAAGTGATTCTGACGTGTAGTCCCTTCTCCGAGCATGTTACCAAAGAGTTAGCTACAGCGACTCTCCGCAATTTCCATTGGGTTACTCGATCTCTCGTTCACTTCTATCTCTTCTCAAGCTCTTTAATGCCTTTCCCCATACTTACATACACTAGCACATTCCCACACACTACATATACACACCTACATATACATATACACCACTCGCACATACATACATACACACTCCTTTCACTTCTCACACCGCTAACACGCACATACACACATACCCTACATACACTTCACACCCCCAATATATACTTACCCACATACTCCACTCACATCACACACCTCCCATATACATACTCACACATACCCACACCATACATTATCTCATAGACCTACTCACATACTCCATTTACACCTTGCACCATCAATACACATACCCACATACTTTGCACACACCACATTTGCCTTCCATACCCATACATACATATTCACACTCTGTACATCATTTCATATTCATACATACATATCTCGCATACATCATCCTCAACTTCCATATTTACGCACATACATGTCCATACTCCACACCTTCCATACTCCTACACACATACTCCATACATCCCACACACACTACTCCTTCCTTATACATATATACATACCCACACACCACATCTCTTCCATACATATACACACATGCTCCGCACATTCCACACCTTCCATACATATACACATACACCCTTACACACTACATGGCATCCACGCACACATACACAAATCGCACCTACCATACACCATCCATATGTATACACTCCTTTTGCTTACACCCCATATCATCCTACACATACACACATACACTCTCGGCTCCTCCTTCTCCCTTTCACATACACATACACATACCCATTCACGCACACACACATACACATCCTCCTCCACACATACACTCATACACACCTTCGTTCACACACACACACACACTCACATACACCTCCTTCCTTACACACACCCACGCACCATCATTCACACACATACTCACTTTCCCACATACATCACACACATCCCTACACACATACGCATACACACATCTTTCTACATTCTGCACACTACCACACACACTTATATACACAACCTTACATCTCATACACACCTATACACTTCCTCATTCATACACATACACATACACATCTTCATTCCCGCACACACATACGCACCTTCCTCCACACACATACACTCTCGTACATCCCACACCATCATCTACACATACACATGCATCTTCCTCATCTACGCACACAACCACACACACACACGTACACAGCCTCCATTCGTACACATCCACACACTCTCACATACCCCCACTTCCTTCACATGCACACATGCATCCTCACGCACATCTCACCATCCTTCACCACACACACTTTCAATACACATACGTACATACACACACTACACACTCGCCTCTCCCTTTCCCCCACATACGTACACACACTCACAGCCTCCATCTACGCGCACCCACACACTCTCACACACACCCTTCATCGCCGCATACACATACACACACCTTTGCTCCTTCTCCCCCTTCCCATCACAACAGCCCACTACTGCTGTTGGATCGCCGCCATTACTATTGTTGTTCTCCCCCACACAAACTACGCACCTTGGCTCCTTCTCTCCTTTTCTTATTTTTCTTTTCCTCCTCCACCCGTTACTACTATCGTGGCCTCCATCATCAAAGAAGGAGACGAGATGGACTCGACTTGGAAACCACTGTCACCATTGTCGCCGTCACCGTTGTGTTGCCGCTACCGTGGTGGTCACCGTGGCTACCGGCATAGTGGCTGCTACTACTATCATGGTGGTTGTCGCGACTACCAGCATAGCTGCCGCCGTTCAGGTTGTCGTTGTTGTTCCTTTGCCGTTGCCATTGTTGTTACCACCAGAGTTGTCGTTGCCGTTGTTATTGCGGTTGTTGCTGCCGCCGAAGTTGCTATCGCATGTTGAGGTTGCTACTGCTGCCGGAGTTGGGGTCACCGCTACTATTCGTCACCACAATTGCCATCATCATCGTCACTTGCCGTCGTCGGGAAAGGATGCGGGGAAACACAATGCCAAGCCGCTGTCGTAGATGCCATTGTTGCCGTTGTGGTGGCTGTCGTTGCTGGGGTCGAAGTCGTCACAGTTGCTGTCATCACCACGGTCACCGTTGCAACTATTGTTGTTGTCGAGCTCGTCATCGTGGCCGTTGTTGTCACTATGGTTGCTATGGTTGTTGCCTCCATCATTGTTGTTGCTGTTGAAGGCCGTCATTGTTGCTGCCGTTGCCGAGGGTCGTGGCTGCTGTGGCTGTCGTTGTTCGGTGCTGTTGTAGGTCGTGACCACCGTTGTTGTTGTTAAACTTGCTCGCCATCGCTGTTATCAAACTCCCCTCCTCACGCGGACACATCCGGAGACCTAGCACCAGCGACATGACGGATGAGCATAGCTGCTGTCGTCAAGGTCATCATTGATGTTGTCGTTGTTCATCGTTGCCACTTCTAACACATGAGAGACCGCCAAGAGAGAGATCAAGTGAGAGAAAGGGATAGGGTGTGGTGGCTGGCCGAAAGGGAAAAGAAGGGAATGGGAAGAGAGGAAGGGGCAACGGGAGGGTGAGCAAAAGACAGCGGGAAGAAGGGAAGTGCGGTCGGGGAAGATTCGGAATAAGACGAAGAAGATCCAGAAGAAGGAGAAGAAAGGAAGAAGAAGAAGAAGAAGAAGAAAGGAAAGAAAAAGAAAAGGAAGAAAGAGAGAGAGAGAGGGAGCAGAAACGGGAAGAGAGAGGGAGCAGAAGCTGGACGGGACGCGATGTGACGGCGATGTGACAGCCAGTCACGTCCCTACTGCGGCTGCCAGCTTTTTTTTTTAACAATTATGTATATATATTTATGTATTATATTATATTATATTATATATTATAATTGTCTCTATTTTTGTATTTCATAAGCGTACGAGAATACCTTTAAATTTTATATTTTTGAAAATTTACTACGGAATTCTACATCTATATTAATTTGATTATTTTGAACATAAATTTTTATTCTAAATTTCCATTTAAAATTCCTAGATTTATAATTTAAATTAATTTCATTATTTAACCTAATATTGTTAAAAAATTATGTTTCAGATGATTTATTCTTCTATTTATTTTCTTTAATTTTTTATATAATTTTTCAAAATTTTAAGGTTTTACAATTACGTTTGTGTCACTTCAAATCTTTAAAAAAAAAAAAAAAAAAAGAACTTGATCACTAAAGCATAGGTTACCATCTTAACCTCAAAATGATGGGCTCATAGGAAAGGCACAACATGTGACAATGGAATAATTCGATCATTTGATTTAAGATAAGCTTAATTCACCATTCCCATGGGCTCATAGGAAAGGCACAACATGTGACAATGGAATAATTCGATCATTTGATTTAAGATAAGCTTAATTCACCATTCCCATGTCTTGCTCGTTGTGACCAAATATCAAAGACCTTCACATCCTAAGTCGAAGAGCATAAAATATTACTCAATCAAACATTTAACCTTATAGGGACAATCAATAATCACAAGTAGATACTATTTTAGCTTCCACAAGAGCATATACCATAATATTATAAACAAAGCTACCTCCCTTTTTCTCTATACCCAATCTCCAACTATTATGCTACTTATGGCATGTAGACTTCCAATATCTTTCACAACTAAATGCTGATCATTAAGTGTTGAATACTATATGAATATCGAGTAACATATAGGTTAAAATTTTTGCTTTGCTTGTATATTGGCATGATGGAAGTAACGTAATGTACCCTTATGTATCGGCTTGATGGAAGTGATGTAGTGTAGTCTTGTGTATTAGCTTGATGAAAGTAATGTAATGTAGTCATGAATCTAATTTATTTTTCTTTCATGCATGTACTTATGCGCTTGATGTTTAACTGGTTAATACTACATACATAAGCTTCCCATTACACATGCATTCGATGTTTGATTAATTGACCTTGCATACATAAGCTTCCTCACTACACATGCACTTAACATTTGATTAATTAACCTTACATGCATGAGCTTCCTCACTACACCCCTCCAGTTATAATGTATACAACTTATAAACATGTATATTACCTTTACCATGTGCACCTCAATTCATTTCATAAAAGGGCTTTTAAACTTAGTGGCCTTACTTCTGTGTACATCTACTATATGCAACTTACCTCACTTGTGTATCCGTGTGCTCTTCATTTCACTTGTGTCATATTGTCTACTTCTTTATGATTCTCTTATTCCCAAGGTGTAATGATACTTCATTTTGTTAATAATGTTTCCTCTCCTCATTTTATTAATAATACTTCCTTGTATTTTGTAGGTAGCATAGCATCAAGTAATCAAGTCAATCTTTATTCTTCCTCTCCTCTCCCAAGAAAATGAAAAAAGGAATTGCATTGAAATATATTGTTATTAACCAATCAGAATTGCCTCTAAGGATCAATAAGTGCCTCAAAAGGTCTAATATAAACACATTATTGAACCTTTTGAATTAGAGTCAAGAAGACCTTATGAAAATTGAACATTTTCGCATGGAAGATATAAAACAAATATTGGGCATTCTAAAAATAGAAAAAGCATTTCACAACTAATTTACCAAAGAATCAATTTGAAATACATTCCATTTAGTTCATTTTTTTTTATGAACTAAAAAAGATGAAATATATATTAATCTTTGACATAATATTAATATAGAGAATATATTTCTATTCAAAATAAATCCAGAAATAGGTATCTAGGGACCTACACAATACGAAGCGTATGTAATCGTTACTACCACTTCTATATTTCAACTTGAGAATGAGTAAAAAGTCCTAACAAAGTTGACTCCGTGTGAGTGTTCCTAATAAGAATGGTAAACTATTGGTATTTAGATGGGCGTGTTCCCAAAGTGCCCTTACCTTATGAGGCATAGCCTGATATGACAGTTTTGAATGACTTTTTCTAGCATGAAATAGAGGAGAATGGCAAAAAATTATTTGCACATCACTCTATAATAGGTGGACTATGTTTTATAGAGTTAGAGCCTTCGGTAACAAGTCGTGTGGATATTAATGGGGGCTTCATATTGCACTTTAGGAATGAGAGGAAGGAGCTTCCAATTTTAAATAGTCTCTTCACTTACCAAAGGTAGACATTGACTAGTTGGCAATCATATTGTAAACAACAAGACATATGTGCATGTTCTAGAGAAAGTAAGAGCTTATTAATCTATAAGCATTTCTTCTTGTTTGAACTTCCCTCACCTATAAGACATGAAGATATAGTGAGTTGTTACTTCCTGCTAAAGCACTCAAACACATATTCGTGACTACATAAGGTAAGATCACTCCCACCTTGGAGGATACATGCATGCTCTTAGGTTCTCAAAATTTTAGGTTGACTAACAATACCATTAGCTATATTTCAAAACAAGATAAAAGGTTGATAAGATTATTGAGGAAAGACTTGTAGTTAGTTGTTGATAGTCGTAGGCACGCTTCATTCTGTACTTGGATTAGACCTTTTTTTGAACATGAGCGAACTAGATCTAAAGGGCTTAGCTATAGATGCAAGTAAATACTTGCATATTACTTTATCATCTCCTTTCTTTCATTACTTATACCTTAGTTAGAAAATTTAATATAATCCATGATCTTCTATTTCAAGTATGAGCTAAAAGTCTTCCTTACCTATTGGCTATCCATGTATGTATTCCCTGGCAGGCTAAAAACAGAGGTAAGTCTTCATCTTTCTTTCATTTAGTAGCTCACATTGCACATGGAGAGTGTTTCACTCTTAGTCCTTTCTTCTTGGGTTCTTATTACTGACAATTGGATCTATATCATGAGACCTAGGCACAATTATAAAGTTGATGTATGGTAGTGTCACATGCTGACTTAACATTTTTGCAATTATTCTTCTGAACATTACAAGAGGTACCTTGGAAACCTTGTCAATAAACTTGCTTCTACTAAGCCTAAGGCATGGGCATAGGAGGACAAGAAACCTTGGGGTGAAATGCTTGATGTTATAGATGACATCTATGAAGTTAGTTTTCATCCTTACATGAGCAGGTTAGCTAAGTATGAATGGTATTCGGATGTCTATCCTTCAGGTTCCAAAGAGATGGTTACTTTGATAGGGTCTCACAAGCAGCTTACTAATACTGAGGCAAAATTCATCCTTTAGTGCACACTTAAAAGGTTCCCTGCACTCCATGATTGGAGTGGTTCATTCACATTCTTCTTTAAGCATAATGTCATGGTATATTCACCACATCGAGTTACTCGACAATTGGGATTTGATCAAGGTGTGCCTCGTGAGATAAATATCGATAAGGACTTTAATAAGTGTTACAAAGTGCTCAACCCTTAAAACCATAAAAATATTCACCTACATGTTAAGTAACTATTCTTCCCATCTATGAAGCATTCTAGTATTGCCTCCAATGGATGGTTGACATATCGAAAGAACTATATTAATAGGTTTAAGGAGTACATTACTATATAAGTAAATGATATCATACCAGAGCTAGCCATTCGCAACTATGAGTTTTCTTTCCAAGTTCCTAAAGAAGATGAAGATAAATCACAAAGTAATCCCATAATGCCCATCACATTAGTGGTCAAACAAATCAAATGCACGCATATCTATGAGGTGATAAAACTAATGGCCTTTCTTTTCATTCATCATTCATTCCTTTTTACTTCCTTTACTAATATTCTCCTCATCTTTTTTTTTTTTTATAGGACACAAGAGTAAATGATACAAGCGAAACTTTAGTTGAACAAAGGGTGAAGAACAATCACTTCGATGATACAGCTACTGTGATGTCCCAAAAGTTTGAAAAGACTATATGAAAATTTAAAGAAAATAAGCGAAATGAAAAATACTTTAGGTCGGGATAGGGAGAATGGCAATCTCACTATATTAAAAACTTTGAAAAACTTACAATGAAAATTTAAAACATCGTGACGCATGATAGTATTTTAATAATTTACAATAATAATAGGTTTTAAAAATAAAACAATTGGAAAGAACAACCATTGCAAAAAAAAAAAGATAACGAACGTAACATTTTAAATTTTATAAAACATATTACTAAATAAATTTAGGAAGCGAAGTAATTAAAAAATATTCCTATATAGCTATATAAATAGATAAATAAAAATAATTGTAAGTCCTAACTTCAGTTTGCATAATTTAAATTAAAAGAATAAATTCTTCGAAATATAAATTTTAAATGATATTAGGTTAAATAAGAAAATTAATTGAAACTATAGATTTAGGAAATTCAAATGAAAATTTCAAGTGAATATTGACTCCAGGAATAATCAAATTAGCTTAGACGTAAACGTTCGTAAAAAAATACTAAAAATATAAAATTTAAAATATTTTTGTACATCAGTAGAAATTAAAATAGGAATATTTATAATAAAATATAATATAATATAATATATAAATATATGCATACATAACTTTGGAAAAAAAAAAAAAATCAAATCTGCTACATTTCACGATGTCCCATTTCTCCCACTCACGTCAAACAACGACAGCAGTAGCAGGCTGAACGGTCGCCTCCGTCTCGTCACCTATACCCGATCGCATCATCTGTCCCTGCTGCACCCTTGTCCCTCACATCTTCCTTCTTCCTTTTCTTTTACTTTTCTTTCCCATCTTCTTCTTCCTTGTCTTCAGGTAGCACCCTTCCTTCCCAGCCGAGATGCAACCACCTACTTTCTTCCCTTCTTCTTCATTCCTTGCTCTTTCCCTCTTCTCTTCTCTCGCCCCTCCTAGACCATGATAGAGCTCCCTCTCCCCATGACTGCACCATTCCCAAATCAAAATCATCCAACCCAGTTCACCTAAGTTGGCCCCTATTTCTCCTCTTACACCCGTTATAGCTTCATCTACTTCCACCGATGAGGACAAAGCAGGCGAGGTTCAGGGAGTTAGGAGTAATATGCTATAAAGCCACATCAAGGGTTAAAGTTTGAGTCTAAAAGGAGGCCAGCTGACAGTCCTAGGAGCGCCGCTAGTGATCGGAGGTAAATGAGTTGCCACCCCTGTTTCCAACTAGATTTTTTCTTTTTTTTTTTTTTACAACTCAAGTGATTCCTACAAGCGACGCAACAAAGTGAAGACTCCAAACGTTAAAGGATATGATCCTTTCACCTTAAGGAAGAGTTGAAGGTTTGGCCTTCGGATGAAGGATTCAATTAGGTAAATGAAAACTTTAGTCGAGTATTTTCAAAGAGTGAAACTCTTGGCGGCCCATCAAGAGATTGGATTGGTATTTATAAAGAGTGTGCAACGATTTTGTACCAAGAGGTTGATTATATGAATGAAGGGGAAGATGTTGATGAATTTCGCCGAGATCTTCGGAACATAAAGTGGGTTCAAGTGCTTATTGTGAACGATGTCCAAACCACAGCGATTAAGTTAGTGTTTCATGATATTATCCCATGCAACGAGTATGAGAAGATCGTTATGTAATCTAGAACTGAATTTTAATGGAGAAGTTGAATATCACTTGTAATCGAAGAAGCTTGTATTTCACAGTTATTGACCATCAGGGTAAATTCTATTGGGAAGGCTAGAGTTTAGGCTCTTAAGGAGCTTAAGCAAGTAGTGTGTCTCATCCCATGACTAGAAAGACGGTGGCTGAGAAGAGGGCCGGGGGGGGGGGGGGGGGGGGGGGTGGGTGGTGGTGTTGTTTTGTCTCTTCCAGGTAGAGTTGTCCCATGTTGTAGAATCCGAGGCAATCGCTATTCTTGTTAATCTAAGTCTTGATTCAGATTCCAGGACGAATTTGATGCGGCTCGCTAGAATTTTGTTAATGGTTGATGTGTTGAATGAAGGTTCAGTGGAAACAAAGATTAATTTCGCTCGGTCGTTTGAAACCTTGATGGAGGAGAAGTCGATGGTTTTTCTAGGTTAATTATGCTTTGAGTGATGAAATCCCTACAAATGACAAACATCAGTGGTAGTAAAAGCAAAAAGGGGTTTTACTTCTAGGTCCTCTTACTTGCCTTGTCAGATTTGCAGAATGAGATCTCTTTTAGCTCGATGCAAGGAGTTCCAGCGTAAAAGGAAACAACAACCTCCTTTAAGGAACTTGGTTGAGGTACATTTTGATTTCGTGGGGTTTTAAGGAAGAAGAAAAGCTAAAGTAGAGAAGTAAGAGCTAATTGTGTTTACGAGAATGAAAGACGAGAAGGGGAGAAAAGGATTGGAAATACATATATAAATAGACGTAGGGTGGAGAAGCTAGACGTAGGCTAGAGAAGAGTGAAGGTAAATGAGAAAAAATATATGGGAAAGATGAAGAATTAGAAGATGGAAACGTTTTGGTGAGAGAAAGACGCATTTAGTGCTTGCGAAATATGTGTGTATGTATGTGCTAGTGGTGTGTGGTGTGTGCGGAGTGTGTGTGTATGTGTATGGATAGGAGTGTGCTGGTGTGTGTACGTGGTGTGCATGGAGTGTGTGTATGTGTATGGATAGAAGTGTGTTGGTGTGTGTACGTAGTGTGTGTGGAATGTGCATGTATGTGTATGTATGGTGATGGAAGCGTAAGTGAGGATGAAAACCAGTAGATGTCAACAAAGGAGAAAAGAAAGAAGGTGATACGAAACCTTTAGTGATTACTAATCCTATGGGTTGTCCTACAAGTAGTTCATTGGAAGATATTAGAGACAAATTGATAAACGAAAGGTTTAAAGATGCTTCATGTAAAGGAGAGGCGTTTATGTTGGTATAGATGGTGAAGGGAATTATTCGAGTAACGTCCAAGATGATAGCCTGAGGGATATTTGGAATGAAATGAATTTCGCGATGGAATGCTCAAAGGATGTTGAGGGAGATCATTCTTAGCCAAATACCTTAATGCATGACCTTTAGTTGTCCTTTCCAAGGGTATCTTGCCTACATGGAAGAAGGAATTCCGGATTTAGCAAGTTGAAGACGTTCTATTGCTCGACTACTATACAAGGAAAGCAGACAGTCGATCACAGCAACTTGAGGTGTTGGGAGCAATGATTCCTAATAAGGTTGTTCCTTCTGGAACTCTATATCTGAATCACGTTGAAGAAGTGTTTAGCGTTTCGAATCTTGTTCGCCCAGAGTTTCTTAAGGAGGAGACTTCATGCCTTGCCATCAAATGCATAGCAAGTAGAGTACACATATCAAGTGCTAGGAAACTACCAAAGTCAAGTGGAGATGTTGCTTTCTATGGTTTGGTTGGGAAAGCATTTCAAAAGGACATTGATTTCAAGAGGAAAGTAAAGGGTTACCTGCTAGAATCGCTTAACTCCGATTAGGACTATGACGACCCTAAACAGGTGAGTGGGAAACTTAATGATATGCTACAATGTTGTGTTATGTGTTGATATGCTATGTATGTGAATTCATTTGCTTAGTTGCAGTTGCAATTGGATGTGATTTTATTAATTTTGAGTTATATAGTGGGGTTAAATGAGTTTAGGAAAAAAGTTATGAAGAAATGGGTAATTAGGTAAGTTATAGATGAATATTGTTTTAATGATGTAGAGGATAGAATGGACTGAGGGTTGAGATATCATTACCTTAACAATAACACTTTGCACCATCTTACTAATGCTATTACTACATGCCTAATACCACGATTCAAAATTGTTTTTTTTTTTAAACTAAACCAAAATATATAAACCTAACTTTTCTCTCTATAGCTACCGAGTAGGTATGCATAGTTGGAATAGATTATATATACATCATTATGTACACATACCAAAATCTACTTCCAAATATATATATGTGCTTAAGCAAATTTACTTTCCTCTTATATCTATGGAATACACTCATGCATATAACTGCATAAGTCATAAGTGCAACTTTTTATTTTGCAATTTAACAATTATATTTTTTTCACCCCTCTTAAGTAAGTGAGGAGAGGTGCCTAGTAAAATTGTTCTTTAGTCAAAGCTACATTTATAAATCTATATATATATATATATTATACATACGTATTTGAGGACTTGGGAGGGATATATATGTGGCTACCTTGTTGACACTTGATTGTGTATAAAACTAAGCCCTCGAGGGGTGAAATGACACAGAGGTGTCATAAAATGATAATCGTAAATCAATCCCTAGTGATTGATTTAACATTTAAGTCAAATGACACAGAGGTGTCAAGTTAACTAAAATCTTGCGTATAGCTTGATTGTTTTTATCCATTTGGTCTGGTTTCCTTAGTTATTCTATGATGTGAAATGCATGATCTTTTCTTGTTATGGTAAGTGTGAAAATGAGATGTAGCGGATTTGTTTATGGGACTTCATTGGGTTCCTATTGATTGTTCTTAGAGTGGTAGTCTTTAAATGCTTGGTAGTTTACCTTATTGCCTTGAATGGGAATTAGTTGTAACTGTATATTGTTTAGTCACCTCGAATCAATTAATTAAAGGAGTGGACTTGATTAAAACTTGACATACATTTACACAAGACATTACATGAGATTGAAGGCCATCATTGCTACAGGACGCGTTGGAAGTGATCAGAGGATTGCTTTTCCGCCAAGTGCGAACTAAGTGATTATGGGATTATCATGCCTTAACGGTTCTAAGTCTGGCCTGTCTCTTGAGGGTGTAATGCTCGGTGTATTAAGGCACCTGAGCCTAGATCATTAAAGCTAAGACACAAATATAATAAAGCGATAAGAGTAATTAAATTGTGTGTAAGACCTAAGCACTGATGGTAGCTTCAAAATCCCCAACCTAAGGTCAAGGGAGGCGTAAACCCTAGACTTCACATCGGTTACCGAAAGACTGCATGAGATGCTGCATTTATGTGGTTGTTCATGCATAGCATATGATTTGATAACTTGGTTTGAAATTGCTTGTGCGTATGTAGCATTGAAAGTATTACCCTCCCATTCACTGAGCCTTAGTATGCTCACCCCACCACAAACCCTTTTGCAGGTTATGAAAGCTCAGGATGGGATAAGCTGTAAAGTGTCGAGAGTTTTTGGAAGACAAGGCCGATAAAGTAAGAATTGCGAAGGATAGATTATTTAGATGAAATGTTAGGACCCCTATGTAAATAAAATTGAATTTGCGAAATTTAGAACTTTATTCCATTTTATTAGTTGGTAGGGGATACCGATTCTTTGCGATCATGGTTGACCGTGGCATATGGAATTCATAGTTATATTTTATTATGTAACTTTACGTACTATGATTAGTCATAAATGTAATTAATTATTTAGAGTCTTACGATCTCTAGCTTCAAAGATGATTATCATGTAATGGGTATACACGTGCCGTGATAATTTTTAGTGAAAACTTCCAAGCCTACTTTTAGGGCGTGACAACTACTAGCGTTTCTAGAGGTACTACCACATCGAAGTCAACTCCCCCCATCTCTAGCCCTTTTCTAAATCATTATGGTATTAGTAAGGTGTTGTAACTCGAGGATCATCCTACAGTCCCCACAAATGCTAGTAATGATAAGGGAGATACAAATACAGAATTAATAGATTTCGAGGGGACTCCTAAACATACTCTTGGTGATAGAGATGGGTCTTTTGTAGATATTAGTGATGATTAGGATGAGCATCCATAGCAACATGCTAATAAAACTAGTTTACTAAAGCAGGAAGATGGGGATGGTGATGATGTGATTCAAGAGTTTAGTAGGATGGTCGATTAAGATGACCATGAGACCATGCATTTAGAGGAGAGCCAGGTTTAAGTTTATGCCAATACTTTATTGAATGCTAAGTCTTTTGATGTTATGTCAAGCAACACCCTTACAGCTATCACTGCCACTAGTGAGCCCCTACCTGTGCCTAGCTATATTTCTTCCACCATTAGTGATCCTGCACCAACTTCCAGTCATGGTCCCACTATAGTTAGTACTCCACCTATTTTTTTGTCACATTCCTCCTATTGTAGCAGTTCCCAATTTTCATCTTCCCCTAACTATTGTGAAATTAGAGCTGACTAAGAGAGGAGGTTCCTTTACCTTAGTAGCAAGTTTGGTTGAGACTTCTTGTTTTCATGGCTATACCAAATCTTCCTATCTTTTAGCTTCATTGGAGCACTTGTATGCAATGGAAGGGAACTTTTAGATGGGGTCCATTTGTCAAGGCACAGAAGATGGCAGCATTATTACACTATTAAGGAGAGCTATTAAACTTTTAGGCAAACACTAAAGTTCATTGTCTATAAATGAGTTAGAGTTATTATTTACCAATATCAATGCAACCAATATCTTGAGATTTATGATCAATAAAATAGAGCTCATTGCTGTTGAAGCTTGGAAGATGCTTGATTGGCAAGAAGTTATAAAGTGATGTGAATTAGGGTTGAACTTGAGAGGGCTAAGCTTGAAAAAAAGGAGCCACTTAAGGATAGGGACTTGGACTCTACCATAGTCTATAATTGAGTCTTAAGCTGCTGATCTTACTCTTTATTTTTTTGGACTTCCTTTATTACATTGTGCACATATTTACTATGCTTCATGGACATCAATTTACAATGTTATCTCTTTTTTTCTTTTGATGAGTTTCTCTTAACATGTTGTCTAAACATTACTTCCATTAATGAATGTTATCTCATACTCACTGCTTTGAATCTCTTCTCTGATGTCAATTAGCGTGGCACTTTGCAATTCTCTTTTTAACTTTGTAAGAACCTACTCAATTGAGTTATGTTTCTCATTTACGAGTGGTAATCCTTATATCAATCATAATGAAAAGAGATGAGAACAATAACACATATTGTCTAAACTCAATAGTAATGGCAACGTTAGTTATGGGGGCATTATCCACTACTTAACTTGTTCAAAAATCAATGAATTTAAACTGCACTAAAATGAATGTGTTAACTTACATGCTTGGGAGATAACACTCTAACCGGCTAGTGTATCGTAAATTGAGCAAACATTGTGCAATTAGGAGATAAAACTCATACTAAGTAGCAGTAATACAAAAATGTGCAAAACGCATATAATATGTGTTAAAGGAGTATTCTCTCCTAATCTTGCAATAATGATGAAGAGAAGAGGACACAAATAAATATGTAAAAGTAAGCTCATATGACTTGGGCTTGTCATTTCATTCATTCGCTTTTTCAATACATGTTGCTTTTACAAGTGAAACTTTTTAATGTACTAAAAGTTAATGGGAGCAATGATAGCATTTGTCTTTGGATTGTAGAACTTACAATAATAACTATCATGAACTTCTTCAACAATAAAAGGTCTTTCCCACTTAGTTGTAAATTTCAGCGCTAGAATACCTTGACACACATACTCTGGTGCTCAAAGTACAACGTCGCCAAATTGGAATGATCTCTTTCTTACCAAATGATTGTAAGCTACACTTAGTTTGTGTTGATAATAGATAAATTGTGTTTAACAACATCTCGCTTTTCCTCCAAAGCCTCTAGTATTCGCAAAGTATCCAACTCAAACTCAGTATTAATAGTTAGTTGTGTAGAAGGAATTAAAACTTCTACTAGAACTATCACCTCAATCCCATATACCAAAGAAAAGGGCATCGCTTGGGTTAGTTTTCGCTTTCATGTCTTGTAAGCCCATAATGCCAACAACAATTTATCATGCCATTCTTTATGGTTGTCGTGAACTATGTGACTAAGCACCTTTAAGAGACTCGTGTTCGCAACCTTCGTTTGTCCATTACCTTTTAGGTAGTAAGGTGTAAACTTAACATGATCAATGCTATAGCTAGCCAACAACTACCGAACATTAGAATTGACAAAAGGAGCGCCATTATCATATAAGATGTGCTTTAGAATTCTAAATCTATATATGATATTCTCCTTTATAAAACTTGTAACTATTGACCCTATAGCCTTCTTTAGTGGAACTACCTCTACCCATTTAGTAAAGCACTTAATCTCGACTAAGATCTAGATACATCCCCTTGATGGCGAGTAAATGGGACCAATAAGGTCAAATCCCTAAGTGTGGAAGGGCCATGGAGTCATTACACTATAGAGCATGACTATATGAGCATGAATGGCATTGCCATACTATTGACAAATGACATACTTCCTAACAAAATTAAAGACATCAGCTTCCATAGTTAGTTAATAGTATCCCATATCAAGTAAGTGATAATATAACTTCCTTCTTCCCTAGTATTCCCCATATTCTCCAACATAGGCTTTAGCTAATATTGTTTCTATATCAATGGTGAAATATACCTAAGGAACCATAAATTAGACTATATAATTCATCTTCATTTATCAAATAATTTTTTACCTTCCTTTTCACGACTCTAGCATCGATGTTATTAATGGGTAAGACATTATTCTTCAAATAGTTAATGTACGGATGCCTCTAGTCCCTAGCCATTGCTATAAAATTACATTCCTTCTCATCAAGTAATTTAGAATACTTGAGACAATCCACTTGTACTTGGAACACATTTTTAGATGTTAATGACTAGTAGTATCCAACATGTTGAATTTGACGATATAGTGGCGGTCCTTCTCTACACCATATTTTGTGATACTTGTCTAGCTTGAGTAGTGTCTCTTTTGTGCTAATACATCAAGACAAAGCACCTTCTAGGCCTTTATAGTACAATCTTCCATTTAATTGAATAAAGTTTTTCAATGTTGAAGCAAAAACCACGTCTGGATGCATTAACTTCTCCTTCACCAAAATGCACCAATCATCGCGTGGTTCCTCATCTTTATCAAGAAGATCTAATGCAATGTATGGTATAGATTTCTTGAGTAATTGAATATTCAAACTATTATTCGCTTCCTGGATCTGAACTTTTGGTGCCAATATAGCTAATGCATCTACATATCTACTAATGGATCAAGTCATATGTTTATGGCGTACTAATTGAAATTTTGTCACTAGAGCCTACACTATAACCCTATAAGGCGCTAGTGCAAGTTCTTTAACTCCAAACTCATCGCTAGCCTATTTAATGATCAAGTTAGAGTCACCTCGAATGTATAGTTGATTTGCTGTAACCTGTGGCACAAATATCAACCTAAGTAATAAAGCGTCATATTCCACCTCATTGTTGGTGCAATAAAAATTGAGTTTGAATGTCAATGGAATTTCTTAACCTTCAGGAGAGGTTAACACAATTCCTACCCCCTATAATTTACATCCTACAAAGCCATCAAACTGAAGTAACCACTCTCCTTCTACTTCAACCATGAAGGAATCTTCATAAAACTCCACTAGTATAGTATTCACAATAAGGCTTTTATGCACATTTGAGAAATGTGCCAAAAAAACTACTAAAGCTTATGACATGATAGCCTTGGAGGACTAGATTGTGACATCAAACTCTCTAAGAAGGAGTAACCACTTAGCCACTCGACTAATGTGTATGCCTTCTCCGTGAGGAACTTAAGAAAATTTGTTAAGTCTCAAATCCTCATCTAATCCGTAAACTTCCAATGTTTCAATAAACTTCAGCTTGTTTTCCTTAACATTTCCTTTCTTCCCATTAAAAAGTATGAACCTAAGACTTACATAATCCATGGGGTAAGGCTTAACTATGATGTGTTGATTGTATGAGAGCTTAAGATCTAGTACTCCCACAATGGACTTCATCCATATTTCCTTCAAATACATGTCCAGATCCTCCTTCGTCACAAATGTGCTCTTGGGAGCAAACGTTATAGCCTCTACAAGAGTAATGGGAGTAAAGTTAATATAAGCTGTAGATCCTCTAATAACACCTTGTGACACAAGTATAACACATGATGTTGAAGAGCCACCGATGTGGATTCTTCAATCCCTCACCTCAGGTGTGGCATGATGAACAACTATGGGCTCTAGTGCAAGAGCTTGCTCCTTAACCCTACGAGCAGTTTCTTGATTGATAGGAGCTAAGTTAGAGGATTTGAGTGCCACATGGATGATTTAGCAGAGCTACTCCTTGTTGTGTAGTAGCAAAGCCTACCATACCAAACATACATTGAGCAAACATAATCATAAATTGGTTTATCATCCTAGTGTTTTCCTCAATGGCATGCATCACTTAGGCATTGTCAAGATAAGACTTCAAGTGTTATTGGTAAGATCAGTATTTTTAGGTAGAATTAGTTACTCGGTAACTTCAAGGTTACCTTTATGGTCTTGATTGATGTTATCATTAGGATCATGCATCCTTCTCCTTGAGGGTACCATTGTAAGATTGTTAACTTCCTTTCCTTAGCAAAGTCACAAAAAATGTAAGTGAGTGGGTTTAATCACAATGTTATCACGTGTGTGCTGAGTGATCTTTGCGCTACACGTAGACTTAGAGAAATGACATGTGATGGCACATAGGAAGATGATCAAAGGTGAGTAAGATGGGGAGGAGTAGGCAATCTTAGTAGATTTGAACACATAAGTGATAGTTTTTCTAATAATCAAGAGTTTGATCTTTTGAGAGGATAATCTAGCAAAATAATGATGTTTTTCCAAATTATCTGTCCTTTGTCCAAATAAGGAAAGCTTGTGATATTTATAGGGATTTAGCCATCATTGTCATCCATCAAATCACATTAGCCATCAATGGTCTAGATGAACCCCCTCTTAATAAGAAAAAACATTCATGGGTCATGCATGTAACCAAGTCTAATGAAGACTTTCTTTAGGTGTGTGTGAGCCTCATGGGAAGGATTGGTAATTGATAGTCCATTTCGAAGAGCTTTACTCTAAGCCCATCATGCTAAATCCCTCCTGATCATCCTAAGGTCATGGGCTTAGCTCTTTAAGCCTTGTCACATCAACCCAAATAGTTAAATCTAATTTATTAATCGGCATAAAGCCCTAAATTACATTTAGCCCTCTACACATGGTATGGTTTTAATTTTGATTTTATAGTGTACAAAACTAAAGGCTTATAATCTTTATGTGGCTCCAATTTGTATTGCATCACCACTAAACATATATAAGAAGTGTGCTTCAAGTCGTATAAAAGCATCTTTAATAATAAGATATTTTAAGAGTTGTTTAAGTTGTCACATCAATATTTTAAGTAATTTTCTACTTTATCTATGGGTTACTTCAAGAAAATTACTTAACAAATTTTTATTATTTTATGGGTTTCATTTTGTTATCATTTATACACTTTGAAAGGAAAAGAAAGAAAGAAAGAAAGAAAGAATAGTTACGTACCATTGCTTTTGCAAGCAACTTTCATCTTGGGATTTTAGTTAACCCTCATTATTAATGAGGGTGGCAAGTGCCATCGCCGTCTAATAACTTTTATAAGACCATTTTAGTAATAATTATTAAAAAGCCGTGTATAGTTTATTTAGAGAGAGCATGTGTGGATTTTTTTTTCTGTATCTTTTTCTATATCTAATATTAATTTGATCTAAAATTTAGTATTTATGAAACTATCTTATATGAGTTTTATCTTAGTAATTGTGATGAAAATGATTATTGGAAAATATTATTGAAAAATAAACTTTGCATACTTTTAAGAGGAAATGGTTTAAAAAATATATTTTATGCATTAGAAAAAGAGATATTAGTTAGTATTTTTATAAAAATAAATAAAGTAATTGTTAAATGAATCTTTTTTTTTTTTAACATGCTAGGTATTTAATTTTTTAAGAAAGAGATATATTTTTATCATTTTAATATTTTATTTATTATCAACATATATATGGTTAGATACCAAATGGAGGCCAAACAAATAATATATATATACATATATAATTGCACAAGTGAGAATCCTAGTAGATTCTAGGAGTTATGTAGAGTCACTGATGTAGGTATGTTCTAATTTGCCGTTGTTAGACAAAGTAATTATTAAAAAAGGATTCAAGAAAAATTAATTAATAAAATATCGTGATAAAATCGCATATTAGAATTACTTAATTTTTTTTTAAGAATTACTTTACCGAACAAAGCAAACTGAACGTATCTCGACGCCCATGCAATTATCCTCATTATTCTTTCCGAACGTCCAAAAGCGCCCTTCATTTTATCCGAAATCCCAAAAATGCCATGATCCCGTTCTTAGCCGTCGGCCCGCCGCAGGCACACCATCCACATTCACTGTAGCTACCACCCCCACCATCAGCTTCAAGAACACTGCTTAATTTAACTAAACTTTGCTTCACATTCAACAAAATGGGTACGGATTACAAGAGAAGTCGAAGTAGATTCTCCGAAATCATTGACGATGAGGATTCGGACGAAGAAGTCGGTGAAGAGATCGAATCGGCACCTCCATTAAAGGTAGGTGAAGAGAGAGAGTTAAATAGTATAGGACTCAAGAAGAAGCTGCTTAAGCGCGGTGTTGGTTACGATACTCCTGAACTCGGAGACGAAGCTACTGGTACGCCTCTTTGATCCGTTGCTTTTAGCTTATGATTGATTGCATTTTTCTTTTTTAGTTAAATTGAAATTATCAGATGAATCGAATGTGCGGCATTAGACTTCTATGCAATTTCGCCGATTTCGTCTATCAATAATTCAGCTATGCATTTGTTGACGTGAAAGACTAGGAGTTAGCAATAGAAGACTCTATCCTTTACCCAAATTCGCAAACGAAACAGAACTATTGTGAAACTGGTGGTCATTCTAGAGTATCTTGTTCTTGTAGGGATTAGTATGGCAGTACTACATGTTTATGCCAAAGTTCAATCTATGTACTCCGTACTCGAACTAATCCATTTAAATCTTTATTCTTGTCTCATCATACTAAGCAGGTCGCTGAATTAGTATTTGCCACATTGTAGGGTCGTGAGCATAGACCACTCCATTGAATTATATTATAAATATGAAAGACTTAAATATTTCACTAAAAACACAAAGTACTTAATTTAATTTTGACACAAAACGTAGAGTACTTCTAATGTACTTACTGTGTGTTTATTTCGAAGAATTCACTCCGTCAAAATATCATATAATCATATCCCAGTATTTCCTTATAAAATTGCTATATGAGAACCAAAATCACCATAGCCAACCAGAGTCAATCAATAGCAATTTCCCTGGCAATATCCCGTTTGGATTTTGGGTTGCGAAGGAAGAGATTTCCGTTTAAGTTCTTTAATTTCTAGACTGAGCATGATCACTTCCAAGAGATAGTTAAGAAGGTGTGGAGTATGGATGTTAGTGGGTATAAGCTTTTCCAAGTGGTTTCAAAAATGAAGCTTCTCAAGATTGAGTTAAAATCTTTGAACTGCCTTGCTTTCTCCAACTTTCCGGATCGAATGAAATATGCTAAAGCAAATTTGTGGTCCATTCAAGCCAGTATATTAGGTGGTGGAGATACTTCAAGGATGGAAGAGGAGCACAATGCTTTGAAGGATTACTACATGTTACAGGCAGCTGAAGAATGCTTCTATAAACAAAAGTCCCTTGTAAAATGGTTGAAATTAGGGGATAAGAACACTTCTTATTTTCAAAAATCTATGATCAATTTTCAAAGTAGAAGTGCTATTCATTGCCTCCGAAGGGAAGATGGTAGTGAGGCAAAAGGGGACATACAAGTACATAAAGAGGTGCTGAATTTTTTTTCAAAATCTTTACTTTGATCATAGTTTTCAACCTGCTCTAAAAAATATTGATGATTTTATTACTTAGAAGCTCTCTGATGCACAGATTAGTGAACTTGAAGCACAGTTTACAAGTGCAGAAATTCAACTGGCTTTCTTCTCCCTTGCAAATGAAAAAGCCCCTGGACCTGATGTGTACTTCGCGAAGTTTTTTAAAGCAACATGGGAAATTTGTGGACTGGATCTCATTGAAGTTGTACAAGAATTCTTTAAATCAGGATTTCTACCAAAGGAAGTGAATGCAACCATCATTGCCTTAGTCCCTGAAGTAGCAAATGCATCAAGAGTAAATGATTTCCATCCTATTGCTTGCTGCAACGCTTTGTACAAAGTGATCTCCAGAGTTCTTGCAGCATGTATGAAAAGTGTTTTGGCCTCTCTGGTAGGCAAAGAACAAGCAGCTTTTGTACCGGGGCATAGAATCACGAACAACATCTTCTTAGCTCAAGTATTAATGGCAGGATATCAAAAGAACAAGGGTACAACAAGATGTGCTTTAAAAGTTGACATCTAGAAAGCCTATGACACCATCAGTAGGAGTTTCTTACTTAAGGTCCTTGAATGCATGTGCTTTCCCCCACATTTTCGATGGCTTATGCACTGATGCATCTCAACAGCTTCCTTCTCCAGTAACATAAATGGTGAACTTATAGGCTTCTTTTCAACCAAAAGAGGCATAAGGCAGTATGCTTTGTAAAATAGCTTCTTAACCAGCATTTTCTTATCACTGGGGGTGCAAAAACAAAAGACTAATTCATCTTTGCTTTGCTGATGGCTTGTTAATTTTTAGCGAAGGCAACTTGGAATCAATTAGACTTGTCCATGAAGTTCTACAATCTTTTCATGCTATGTCAAGGCTTCCTACAAATGAGGGTAAGAGTGGAATTTTTTTCTGCAATGTTAACAGCAAAGTAAGGGCAGAAATTCTTGCCTTAGCACAGTTTCAAGAAGGTAGTCTTCCTGATCATTATTTGGAAGTCCCTCTCATATCCACCAAATTGAGGAAACAAGATTGTGATGCCCTACAAGACAATATTCTCGTAAGGATATCCTTTTGGACCTCCAAATTTCTTTCTTTTGCTGGCTGCTTGCAACTAATCAATTTGGTCTCACTCTCCTTGTAAGCCTTTTGGAGCTCCATCTTTCTTCTTCCCAAGGTAGTTATACATGGTATAGAACAAAAACTAAGGAATTTTTTGTGGAGTGGTAGGCCTTTTCTATCCACAAAAGCTAAAGTCAAATGGGATTTGGCTTGCAACTCAAAGAAGACTGGGGGTCTTGGCATTCCCAAACTACCCTTTTGGAACAAGGCCATGCAAATTAAGCATGTTTGAAACCTTTGCAAGGGTGGTTCAAAAGGCTTATGAGAAGTCTGGATTCACTCTACTCACCTAAAAGGAAAAAGCTTTTGGAATGTCAAAACTCCAGTAGTTTGCTGTTGGAGTTGGAAGAAATTGCTAAAATTGAGACCCTTAGTGCGTAACCAATTTAGATGGGAGGTAAAGGGTGGAATCTCCATATCTCTTTGGTGAGACTTTTGGCTCCAAAATGGTCCTTTGGGCACTTTTTACAGCCTTAGAGATATAGCAAATTCTAGTGTGCCAATTGAAGCCAGATTGTGCTCTATCATGGTGTCACGCCCCATTCTAAGGGCTCTTCATGACAACCTGCCACGATTACTTAATCCCCCATTAAGCAATTACGAAGAGTCTCATCTCCAGTGTTGTGCCTATTAATCATAATAATAACATTCCCTGTTTAACGAAAGCAGTCAATTACTATTTTATCACAAGGCCTCTAATGGGTCCCATTATACAACCACAGGTATACCCAAGATCCTCTTGGATCACTTACAGGCGTTTACAACTATTACAGAGTCACTTCAGCAATATCTACATCAATCTATTCCTTGCATTCTTCCCACGAACTTTGCCCTTAGTTATGCAACAATACTCACCTTGGTTCGCCGGTTCATAAAGAAATTCTGGTAGTCTCGACCTATAAGGCAAAATCTATAGGAAAGTAAGCTAAAGCTTAGTGAGATAAGGTGCAATCTCTCAGTGTTGCAACAAATATAAACAATTTCAAACAAGTTTTTAAAACAAATGCTATACATGAACAATCACATAAATGCAGCATCTCATGTGGTCTTCCAATAACCAACATAAAGTCTAGGATTTACGCCCTCCTTGACCTTGGGTTAGGGATTCCAAAACCACCATCAGAGTCGGGTCTTATACACAATTTAATTACTCTTATCACTTTATTATAGTTGTATCTTAGCTTTAGTGATCTAGGCTCAGGTACCTCTTATACATCGAGCATTTACACACCCTTAAGAGATAGGCCGGACTCAGAATCGTCAAGACGTGACAATCCCCTAATCACTTAGTTCGCACTTGGCGGAACAGTGATCTTTTGATCACTTCTTATACAACCTGTAGCTGTAATGGCCTTGAACAATGCAATGTTCGTGCAATGCATGCCAAATTCTTAATTAGATCTAATAATTAGTTAAGGTTTTAGGGTGATCATCCAAGGTCAAGTACATATGCAAGCATCAATCATGTCGACAATCTATTCATAACACACTTAATTATTTCAAGGAGTAAGGTACAAACGTAACATCAATAAGGAAACAACATCCATATGATTGAAGCAAGAAATCATTGAGCAAGGGAGTTCTAATTCAACTACATTTGTTACAATCCCCTTTCCTCTCTCATTCATATAGCTTGCGTTCATAATTATAATTATATGTCGTATCTTTGGATATGTATACATATATGCCTATGGCGTATGGATGTTGAGTTAGATTCCTATATCTCCTTTAGCCATATACACGTCATATGTATATGTATGTATTGTTTATGGTCATGTAAGACCACCTTCCTCCGTTACTCCTATATAACCATAACTTATATCATTTGCATCATCTTATTCTTCCCTCTCACTTACATATAGCATATGTATATACATGTGTAAGAACTTAGGTTATTGGAGACTAAATTCCTCCTCCACAATTTGTAATGTGCATTTATACATATGGTTTGGATCGGCTTATTGGATTTCTCTTTTTTTTTCTAACCTTCAATTCGAGCATTCTCCATGTCGTCATATGTCTATGTTCTCCACATCAACCGCCACAATCCGCAACAATACACATGCCATGATATATTCCTTTCCTCATACTAGTAAAATCATACACACTCACATCAAGGAAAAGATCCAACACTTATATGCCCATACATGTTGTCTCACATCCTCGTTCATGGATTTCTATCCTATTTCCAATTCCTCAGCACACAAGCTCACCAGAAACTAACATCAATATAATCCCAACTTCCTCCTCCATTTCATCTTATAGCCCACATCTTCAAGTCGACTCTCATTTTTCTAGTAACCACACCAAAATATCAAATAAGTAAATTATCCCTCCTCCCGCACTTACTCACCAATGAAGATGGCAATGGTAATTTGCCCGCGCATCCTTCCATTCAACAAGCCACCCCCGACACATTTATCCTTCACCAACACAACTTTATTTTTCAATTTCATGCCATTGGAAGTCCGTTCTCCTATGCTACGTATACACAACGTAAAACTTACATTTATATATATACGTTAGTTCTTCCTCCTTATGTTTTCTTCTCTTCTTTTGGATTCCTTCATTTCCCAACTCTTCCTTCCCTTCATCCCTCACTTCTCTATTTCCTTTTTCTTCATTTCCCAATCCCCTGTTCCTCTTTTTTTTTTTCTTCTTGATTTCTTTTCCCTTCGTTTTGCTCTCCTTCCTCGCTGGATGGAATCCCACGCACACAGTAAAACAAAGAGGCTAGCAAAAGAAAAGGTGAACAACGCACACACTCCACGCAAATGTATATATACATGTATGTATAGGGTCACAAATAGCAAAGTAAAGAAAAAAAAAATTCTTGCATACACACACACGGAGCGTCCAATGGTAGCAAGGAAAAGTTTCACATACATCTATATATATAACATACATAATTAGGAGTACAACACGTCACGGAGTTTGCCAATAAAGCACAAGTTTACCAATAAAGCACATGTAATCAATAACATACATACAATACAACATGTCAAAGAGTCCTACTCACCTAGGTTTCATTTTCCTCGAACTTAATCAAAGTAATCTTCGGGTATTTCCGAGTTGAAATCTTTTTCACCTAAAAAATTAGGAAAAAATACATCATTACATATTATTCATAGTCTAGATCGTCTTATCTAGTATTTTTCTAACTATTATAACAAATTTTAGGTTAAATACTAATTTTTACATCTATTTGATATTTGTACCTAACTTTTCAAAACTAACTCTGTTTCGCGAAAAATTGGTATAGTTGAGTTGCACTCACCTCGAGAAACACGTTGGTAGTCTCGAATCGTCGATTGGAGGTCGTATGTGTGAGATATGAATTTTTTTGTACGTTTTTCCCTTTTTCTTTTCCCTTCGTTCTCGTCTTGATGTGGTCCTGTTTTCTTTTCGTCTCTATCTCCTCTCTACCTCTCTCTTTTTCTTTGCTTTGTTTTTGCTTTATGTGGCCGTGGGTCCTCCACGGTCGGCCTTGCATATATATATATATATTCTATTATTATTTTTATTGTTAATTCATATTTTATTATGATTAGGGTTTAGAAATTCTTAGTTTATCTTCACGCATGTGACGGTATTTATAGATTTTGAAATTTTAGTATTTTATTACGAAACTTTACGCTTAAGCTAATTTGACTATTTCGAGTGTAAATATTTACTTGGAATTTCCATTTGACAACCTTAAGTCTATGATTTTAATTTATTTTATCGTTTATTCAATAATTTTTCATGATTTGCTTTTCGTGTAATTAGTTCTTTTAATATAATTATATGCGGGGTATGTTTAAAGCTTTTAGTACGATCTTTTAATCATTTCGATGTTATACACAACTAAAATTTTTTTGCAGATTTTACACATGGTGAGATGAATGGAACCTACCAACAAATATTTTTTGGCAAAATTTTCACATCCCTACCTCAATTAGGCCCAATTTCACCCAAGCGGATATTCTTAAATGGGCTTCTTCACAAAATAGGGAATTCTCCATTAAATACTGCTACAACTTTCTAGTTCCGCAGCCTTCTACCTTCATGGTACAAAAGTGGTGTGGAACTGGAACACAATACCTAAGCATGCCTTCTTCTTATGGCTGGTGTGGCTATAGCAACTACAAACCCTGGACAGGTTATCCTCCTAGGGAATTGCAGCATCCACAACATGTTTTTTATGTGCACAGGATAATGAAAATCATGATCACCTATTCTTTGATTGCTCCTTCTCTGCCTTGTTTGGACACGTGTGCCCCATCCTTCAATGCCCACCATCCCATCTTTTCTGGAAAGGAGTCACACCTGGACTCACTGGTACAGCTAACTCTAAGATCCCTTTGATTAGCACTTGGAGGTTTGCTCTAGCTGCTTCAGTATATTGCATTTGGAGAGTACAATATCAAGCGTGCCTTAGGAAGGATCTATTGGACCCATATTTGCTAGCTAGCAAAATCATTGCTACTCTAGGCTTAGTTAAAGCTGTTTGTTAGTTTACTCTTATTTCCCACAATATTTTTGTAAACTCTTACTTATGATATAGAGTTGCTCTATAACCTTCTCGTTCATTAACAATTGCATATTCTTCCTTACTGATAAAATTTTTACTTGTCCAAAAAAAGCAATTATCTGAAAAATGCTCTTTTAATACCTTGAGAGTACAATTTTGCTTGCACATTTGTACATTAAGTATTACTTTCGAAGTGATCATTGGAGAAAGGGAAGAAAAAACTATGGAGGCATCAGTAAGGAAGGGAAGAGTATAAGAAGTTTGAGAGATGTAATGGGGCTAGGCTTTTGTGTATTTGACTCTTTAATTGAATGTACATGTTTTCGGGTGATTATAGAGTGAGTAAGAGGCTATCATACGGGAGCAACTTATGGCAATTTGAAACTCAAACCAATTCTCTAACATTAAATATCCATTTTCACAATATGTTAATCTGTCAAGCTCCAAGATGCAATAGGTTACAATGCATGCCATAGATATGATAAGTGATATCTCACTTTGCAAAATGTTTAAATATTTACAACTTGTAAAAATTGAAAATTAAATGAAATATTACAGTGGTGAAAGACTTCTTAATACGAGGTCTTCTAGTAAATAAATTACATAGAGATCATTACTTATTTATCCTTTTAATTTTGCTATTGAATGTCATTAGAGTTTGTTAAAGATTGCAAATGTACTTTTGTGAACATTTGTAGTTGCTATTGACATAAAATCATTGTTTTATTTGATGCAGTGCATATTGTTGGTAGCTTGCTAGATGGAACAAAATTCAAGTGCACAAGAGATAGGGGTGAACCAATGACACTTAAGCTCGGAAATGGTAATGCTGGGACTCCAATGCATGCTTTGTATTATTCATCTATATTTTCATTGTACCAATGCTCATAGAGTTGATTCAAACTAGAGCCGGGACAGAGCATTGTGTCGAAGTTGAACTCTTCTTAATTGCTATTGTTAACTCCATCCCTAGATATTGCATCCAAAGAAAGTATGGAAGAATCAGACCTATTATGGGGCATAGTAGGCATTCTAAATGCATGAAATTATGATTCTCGATTCTTTTGGGTTATCCTATTCCTCTTCTCAAAAAGGAAAAGATTCAACGCATGCAAGTTGTTGGAAATTGGGTCCCCCATCCAAGAAACTTGAAATCTATGTTTTAGCATATTTGTTTTGCACATCTAAGGTGTCCAATTTAAGTGTCCAGTTGTGGTGCTGCTATCTGTGTTGACTAAACTCTGTGTGATTATCTTTCTTTTGTTTTTTCAAATGTTTACTTTTGTTGGGTGTATCTTTATTAGGTGAAGTTGTAGCTGGAATGGATCAGGGGATTATAACTATGAAAAAAGGGGAATGTGCATTGTTCACGTTGCCTCTGCAATTAGCCTATGGACCTTCTGGCTGTGAAGGTGTTGCTCCCAATGTTGCTGTACAATTTGAAGTTGAGCTCATCTCTTGGATTACAGTTGTGGATATCTGCAAAGATGGTGGAATTATAAAGAAAATAATGGAAAAAGGAGCAAGTAATGAGCAGCCTGGTGATTTAGATGAAGTTCTCGGTACATCAATATTTTGCTAAGTAATTTTTGTTTCCTTTCCTTTTTGTTGGTGCAGTTAACAATTGCATTTATTTGTCTGTATGGAACCATTATATGTGTGTTGTATTGCTTGTAGGTGTAATCTTGATAATAAATTTTTATTGTGCTGCAGTGAAATATCAGGTGGTTTCAGCTGATGGTTCTGTTGTTGCAAAAACTCCTGGAGGAGGAGTTGAATTCTACATAAAGGACGGTAAGCTGATGCTACTTCTGGTTAACCTTTTTGTATCTTGTAGTTATACTATTGGTTGAGTAGAGATGTGACTAAGCAATATATGCCTTTCAGGTCATCTATGTCAAGCATTGCCAAAAGCTCTCATGACCATGAGAAGGGGAGAGAAAGTCAAACTAATTATTCAACCTCAGTGTATGTCTTTCTACCTGTGCTAGAAATTACATCGAGAAAAATATCCTTAGACAGGGTCTTGCTCTTGCTGTTTATGACTACCCTTTCCAATATTAATCAAACATACAATTAATGGTCTGAATTTTTCTTTTTTTATTTAAAGCAATAACATTAGGATTTTTTCCATCGGCTCTCCTAAACAAGCATAGTTTTTTAACCTTGCAAAACTGAACTGGTCTTAGTGAGACTACCTCATAATTGGGTCAAATTACCTAGCAAAGGATTTAAATAAAATGTATTGGCTCCCTTTCCACGGGGAATTTATAAAAAAATAAAAAATAAAAAAATAAAAGAAAAGAAGAAGAAGAGTACAACAGTCTTTCATTAAGGTTCACTACTATGGCCTCATGCCTGCTTCAAATTCATGTCTATTCATCATGCAGCACATGTGTTTTGAATAGTTAAGGTTTATCTGTATTCAGAAGCAGTTGACTAATTACTTGATGGAGGATTGGATAGTAGTAGCAGCTTGATTTTTTATGGCAATAAATGAAATGCTTGAAATAATTGCATGTCACCCAAGCTATATTAACAGCTTGTCAAGTCGTGTTTCAGTGTTTGATGGTATTTGTTGGATTACAACTATTAAACCACCTATAAATTTACAAATTTAAGCTTTCATTTGAGGTGGTTGGGTTTTCAATAAAATGTTCACAATGTATGAAAGTGGGAAATCTCAAGCTAAAGTCATCATGCCATTGTTTGACTTGCATGAAATTGATTGCAGATCAAATCAAACTTTGACAAGTACACTTTATGCTAAAGTTAATTATAAAGCATGTATTATTAACCAACAAATAGTTAATTAACAGCTGACCACTGTACCATTGAGCTACTGAGGAACAACGCTATTGGGTTGGCTATTGTTTCATTGATTTATCGTAACAGAAAATCAACTAGTATCAATCAATCGAGGAGCTTTATGATAGTGTGCATAATTGCTTCACATGTTGGATAATTCTAAAATGTTTAGATTTAAAATGATGTTACAATATTGGACTTCCGATTCTCTTTACTACTGCATAGACTATAGCTAATTTCAAGATTATGTCCCATTTCTGCATTTGTACTTGTATGCGTGCGCACTTCTAAGTGTGTCTAAGAGAGAGGTTTGAAACTGAGAACTTGCTATATTTGTTTTGCAGATGCTTCTCTGGAGAAGGAAAAGTGTCTTGGTAATGGACTTCAAAATGTTCCCCTGGACTCTGTCCTAACTATCGACTTGGAGTTGGTGTCTTTTAAACCTGTTATTGATATTACTGGTGATTCCAAGGTGTACAAGAAAGTGTTAAAGGAGGGAGAGGGGGCATCTATCGCAAATGATGGTGCTTCTGTCACTAGTAAGTTTTAGGCGAATGGAAATACTATCGTTGACTTTTACTCTAGCTATGAAGTTCCATGCAAATGCAAGATTTGAGAGCTAACAAAAAATGTTGGCTTTGTGTGTGGAATAATGGCATCAATCTTAAGGCCTTCACTTTCCTTCTAAATTTATATGCATACAATATCAAAGCAGCTACAATATTGGGAATGCAACTTGACGGAAATCGGTCATGTAAAAACTTTCCAAGGTGATGGAAATCGGTCATATTGAAAAACTATCAATTGGAATTCCACAAATATTCTCAATTCACATTTGTACATTTTAATATCAGCATTTATACAAGAAAGAACCAATACTCAAGTTTTCATAACCTACTATATTGTGTTCTAGAAACTTCTGTTGTTGTGAGTGTAGAAAAATGTAATATAAGTGTAGAAAACTGTAATATAATTGTATATTGATATATCCTTTATATACATACAAGGAGTAATATATATAGATAAAATGTTCCTAACAATTGGTGTATCAACCCCTACCTAACACTACATTAATTACACTGTCTAGTAAATATAATATTATTTAAATGCTTATTCTATAACAATCCCCTTCAAGTTAGAGCATAGATATTGATCATGCTCAACTTGTTACAAAGATAACTAACTCGAGTCCCATTTAGAGCTTTTGTAAAAAGATCTCCAAGTTGTTCTCTAGATTTCACATATGTCAAGTTTTGTTGTATCTTTTTACATATAAAGTGACGGTCAATCTATATATGTTTAATTCATTCGTGAAACACAGAATTAAATGCAATATGAAGAGCAGCTTGATTATCATACCACAATTTTGCTTGCGTAGAAACTTTGAGCCCAACCTCAGTTAGAATTCAGTATATCCACATCACCTCACACATAGATTGAGCCATGGCTATATATTCTGATCTTGCATTAGATGTAGATACAACATTTTGTTTCTTGCTCTTCCATGAAACTAGGTTTCCTTTAAAGAAAACACAATAGCCAGTAACGGATTTTCGTTCTTCCTTGGACTTAGCCTAATTTGCATCTAAAAAGCTTTCTATACGAGAATGAACATGGTTTTTATATAGTATACCTTGTCTAAGTGCACCCTTCAAATAACATAAGATCTATTCCAAGGTAGCCTTGTGATGAACTCCTGGGGAAGACATAAATTGGCTCATAACATTAACAGAATATGCAATATCAAAGCAAGTTACTATGAGGTAATTCAACTTTCCAACCAATCTCCTAAATCTTTCAAGACCCTTTAATAATTCTCCATCCTTGGTGAGTTGCAGATTAGGTGTCATCAAGGTATTGCATGGTTTTGACCTTAACTCTCTTGTCTTAGATAACAAGTCAATTACATATTTTTTGTTGAGACAAGAAATACCTTTCTTATTTCTCATCACTTCAACTCCCAAAAAATACTTCAAAGACCCTAGATCCTTTGTTTGGAAATGGTTGTAAAGAAAATTCTTCAAAGATGATATTCATCTTGCATCAATTTCAGTAATGATGATATCATCCACATAAATAACAAGAAGAATGATGCCAGACGAAGAATGCTTATAAATCACTGAGTGATTAGACTTACTTTTGGTCATTCCAAACTTTTCAATTACCTAACTAATTTTTTCAAAACAAGTATGAGGACTCTGCTTCAAACCATATAAAGATTTCTAAAGACAACCAACTTTCCCACACTCCCCCTAAACAACAAACCCAGGTGGTTGCTTCGTATATACTTCCTCCTGAAGATCATCATGCAAAAAGGTATTTTTGATATCCAATTGATAAATGGGCCAATCATGAGTAACTACCATAGAGATAAATAAACAAACAAATGTCAATTTAGCCATAGGAGAGAAAGTATCTAAATAGTCAACATCGTAAGTTTGGACATAGCCCTTAGCAACAAGACGGACTTTGAGACAAGCAATAGATCCATTAAGATTGACTTTGATCGCAATCACCCATTTGCATCCAATAACCTTTTTACCTACAAGTAAGCTTACCAAATCTCAAGTACCATTAGCATGTAAAGCATTCATTTCTTCTATCGTTGCAGTATGTTAGCCAGGATGAGATAAAGCCTCATGAAGAGTATGAGGAATGGATACATGATGATCAAGAGAGGCAACAAAGGAATATGTGGAAGATGATAAACAATCATATGACACAAATGAGGAAATAGGGTAAGCACATTCCTTTTTACCTTTGCAAAGAGCAATTGGAAGGTCCTAGTCATTGTCAAGTGGATCCAATGCTCAAGAGGGGACTGGTGCTAGACTTGTAATAGGAGGAGGCTATTGTCTAGTATACACATAATGAATTGGTGGAGGAGGTGAAGGAGGGGTTGGTGCTGTAGGGGGCATATTTGGTGTCTGATGAGTAATGTGGTAAACCAATAAATCATCATTTCCCCCTTTTTTATCTATAACTCAAAAGAAGTAGGAAAGAAAGGACAGTGTTCTATAAAGGTAACATAAGCAAACACAATGAATTTGTTAAGACTTGGAAAATAACATGGATACACTTTTGTGTATGAGAGTAACCTAGGAAGACACATTTTACAGACTTGGGGTCTAGTTTGGTGACCTAAGGCCAAACATCTAGAATAAGACATGTACTACCAAATATGCAAGATTCAATAAGAAACAAGGGTTTTGTGGGAAAAAGAATACTATAGGAAATCTTACCATAAAGAATGGACAATAGCATACGATTAATTGAAAAACAAGTTGATGAAACAACTTCTACCCAAAAATACTTAGGAACATGATTCTAAAATAAGAGTGCCCTTGCTATTTCAAGAAGTCTATTTTTCCTTGTAGTCACACCATTTTGAGATGATATGTCAACATATGAAGTTTATTCAATAATGCTCTGCTTTATCATGTAGGTCTTGAATAAGTCAGATAAATATTCCTTTGCATTATCACTTTTTAGAATACGTACAAAAGTATTAAATTGAGTCTTAATTTCAACACAAAGTAGTGAAATGAGAAATAACTCAAAATGGTATTTTATTAGATAAAGCCAAGTCATTTGAGAAAAGTCATCAAGAAAAATAAGAAAGTAACAAAATCCAAATTTAGACATAACTAGATAAAGACCCCCAAACATCTAAATGAACTAACTCAAAAGGAGAATTAGCTCTCTTAGTAACACAAGGCATATAAGACTGACAATGGTGTTTAGCAAACTAACATACCTCATAATCTAATGACATTAAATTCTAGAGCTGAGGATGCACTTTCTTCAAGGTAGAAAGAGAAGGATGGTCAAGTCAACAATGTACTTCAAAACGAGTTAGGATACTTGAGCAAGCAATGGGTTTAGGCACCTCCGTTTTAGTATCCAAAACATAGAGTCCTCCTAAAACATGCCCTTTACCAATAATCCTCTTTGACTTAAAATCCAGAAGCAGACAATAATCAAGAAAGAATGAGACACAACAATTTAAGTTACAAGTAATCTTACTTACTAATATGAGATTAAAGGAGAAGTTTGGTAGGCTTACAACAAAAGATAGAGAGTAACAGAGTAGGATGTATAGTGCCAAAACCAAAAACAGGTGATGTAGAGCTATCTGCTAAAGTGACAAGAGAAGATGAGGTATGTGGTTTAAAAATAGTGAAGAGACTAAAATTACTTGTCATATGATCGGTAATACTTAAGTCAATGACCCATTGTAATTTGGAAGAAATAAGGTATTCATCAAAATTACCTGACTTAGCAATAGTAGTGATAAATTGAGATTAATTTTTCAATGCTTCTTATTATTGATGAAATTGAGCAAACTCATTTGCAGTTTGCAAAACTTGTAACTACTTGTTCAAGTAATGGACTGGGTGTGCCAGTAGTTGCTGCAACATGAGCTAAATAAGATTTCTAAGATTTATTCAACAACTTTCAATAAATGTGTTTAGTGTGACCACGCTCATGATAATAATAACATTCAACTGCCCTTAGCTCTTGGCTTCTATAATTTTCTTGTTGATTAGATGACTTTATAGCTCCTCGTCCATTACAACTAACAAGTCCACTAGAGGTTAAGGTAGAAGGAGCAGTAAAATTACTATCATCTGTGCGAAGTACTCTAGTAAATACCTCATGTAAGGAAGAAATGTTAACACTAGACAAAATCTAAGATTTAACAATCTCAAATTAAGGGTTAAGTCTTATAAAAAAACTCATAATCACTATCTTCTCTCATTGCGATTGTTACACTCTTATGAGTCAACGCTGAATGGCAACAAGACATTTAACTCTTCATAAATCTTTTTAAAGCCCATAAAATATGCTTAAAGAGACTGATCATTTTGTTCAAGATGATGAAATGCCTTACAAACTTCATAATTACAAGAAAGATTCTCTTTTCTAGAGTATAAAAATTCCAAATACTTAATTAATTTTTTCACATACTCACAATGGTTAATCAGACCAACCGCTTCAATATCAATAGAATTCCTTATTTACAAAAATAATCTAACATCATCTTTTAACTACTCTCTACATGTATCATCGGTGGGTAGGTTATTAGTAAGATGATGGTCTTGAGAAATACTACATAAATATATCTTAATCGTCTTACTCCATTCCAAATGATTAGGATCCATAAGCATATGTTTCGTGATTTTAGACATTACTGTAATAACATCTGTTATTAAAGTTTTCTATTCTTCAGCCAAGAAATACCACAAATAAGATTTCAATAGTAACCAAAAGACATATCTAATAATATAAAACCCTAATCCTCAAAGTCAGTCCAAAAGGCTACTAATAGGAGCAACAAATAATAATTAAAACCTGACCTTCACACAGTGGTAAACTTACACTTGCAAACGCATTGCACCAAAACAAATCAACTACTAAACCACTTTGACAATCCACACAAGACATCAAATGCTGGCTGACAGCTTCACCAACACACAGCAAACAGCAACCAGCCTACAATTAATCACCAACAGATCCAAACAAACCCAGCAACAGAAGAGAACGCACACCAATTCAAGATTTAAGGTGAACCCTGGGCCACCCACAATGCACAAATGAGACCAATCAATCACTCAAACAGGATAATCCAGACAAACAAAGGTAGTCACTTAAAGAATTCCAGGAATTGAGGCTTTGATATCATGTAGAAAAATGAAATAAAAGTGTAGATAGAAAAATGTAACATAATTTTATATTGATATATCATTTCTATACATACATGGAGTGATATATATACATATATATATAGATATAGATAAAATATTCCTAACAATGGGTGTACCAATCCCTACCTAACACTACAGTAATTACACTATCTAGTAAATATCATATTATTTAAATGTTTATTCTGTAACAATGAGAAACTTTGTCATCTCAATTTCCATCTATTTTCCTTTTAGCTTTGTCAATAATGCTATGGTAATTTAAAACTCTGCAGTTAAGTATGTGACTAGGCTAGAAGATGGAACTATTTATGAAAAGAAAGGCTATGATGGCGAAGAACCATTGAACTTTGTCACTGATGAAGGTAGGCCTTTTACATCCACATGAGAACTTTATCGTAATGGTGCCTATAATGCTTGGATTAATTTGTGAATGTTGTCTCTGTAGAACAAGTGATTGTGGGCTTGGACCGAGCAGTATCAACAATGAAAAGGGGGGAGAAGGCTATAGTGACAATAGATCACACCTATGGATTTGGAACAACAGAAACAAAGCGAGATCTAGCTGTTGTTCCTCCATGTTCAAACATTTTTTATGAAGTTGAAATGGTGGATTTTGTGAAGGTACTCAAGTCCTGCACCGGTTAAAGGATGATGTGTTCTTTGCTATACTATTATGTTTGGGATCTGATGTATTTTAAGAATCTACTGTTGAAAGTTAATCTGCTGGAAATTTTGAACATTGGAATTCCCTGCAACATCATTTGGGTAGCTTAATTAAGCTGCCTACTGACCTTAAAAATCATGAGTATATAATTTGTTACATATTTTGTATCTTTCCTCATACATGACAGTGAGGATATCTATACTCTTTGAAACTGGATTTCACTTAATCACACCATAGCAGTACAAAGATCTCTACTCCATGGCTTGTTGTAGTTTGTGATATCACATCTTGTATCTTATTTCTCATCTGCATGACATATTACAATATTAAATGAGAAGGCTTATGTTACAGGCCAGAGTTTAATATTTAGTCAAGAGATGATTAACGGCAAAATCATTCATAGTGGCTTTGCCTTTGTTTAAGTTTTCAACTTTTCTTGGTAGAATCTGTGGTGAAATTAGCTTTGCATTAAGGGCTTGTTGAGAGAAAACCTTACAATCTCATAAACTATAAAATAGAAGACAATGACATTATGGCTTGTTTTATTTCTCAAAGTAATGTCTAACTATATCTTCCAATTGTAGCCATAAATCTTAAAGATAAAATAACAAGAGAAAAATAAATATTTTATCCCATAACCTAATTATTCAAGACTCAAGTCACTAACATTGCCTTCCATTGACGTTGAGCTTGTCCTCAAGTTCAAACTCTAGAATGCATTTACCCAATTCTCAAATGATTTGGTGCTTGGTTGTATTCTTGCATCAGTGTTCTCCATGACTCCTCACAGCTAAAGCATAGACCATTGGCACAATGCTCTAATATTTCTTCCTATTCAAGCAACAGATATAAGGCTTTGGTTTAAGATCTATACCTGTACCAACATCACCTAATCCTGCCTTCTGAGTTCCAACAGCTCTGACTACACTTCCCCCATGGTTTTTCAACATCTCTTCTCAATATCTGTCGTCTTAAAACATGCGCCAAATTCATTGCAGTAACTAAGTTAGGCAGATATTGGATCTTCACCTCGACCATAAGCTAGGCATAAATTTATACAATGTTGTCGTACCACAACTGCTCTTTACCCACCATGTAAAACAAAGCCAACCTGACCCAATTGATCTTGCTGTTCCTTGATTGAAGAAAAATTACACAGATCTGCTCAATTATCCAAGAGAATCTCTGGCACTGTCAAAAGAAGGAAATCCTAGCCCAGTATAGCATAGAGTAATGATGGGATCAAGTTGTCTATCACCTCGCACCACCACCAGGGGCACATCCTTGTGTCATTGTCAGGGATGGCTGCTCATGCCTCTCAATGTGTGGGTACGTACATCAAAGACTTAGATCTTGTCACACTACCACCAGGGTGGCTGTTTGCACACCCCCACACATGGACTATCTTGTTGTGCACCTTCAAGCAATGAAGCAGGGTAGTTCGTAGGTCATGTGACGCTGGGGTGGCCGTCGTTAATTCTGCTGGACTTGCCAAAGGTAGGGTAGGTCACCACTGCTCCAAGTTGAAGCTTCATGAGCACGTGCCATCTCCTCTATGCGTGACGCCAATGCTAGACACATCGTTTCCTCTACTTCCTTCTTAGCCCATTCCTTCTTTCTCTTTGTTTGGATTTCTTGCATAAAAGCCTTCAACTATTTGCACAAACTTGTGGAACATCCCATGACGGGATGTTACAACACCATGTAGTTATGGACTTGAGTTTGGAATTTAGCCAAGGAGCCATCAATAATAAAAGCGTTGATAACAGCTTTGCCTTTGTTTAAATTTCAACATTTCTTTTTGGAACCTATAACAAAAACCTACAATGAAATTAGGGCTAGGGTGAAGGCTTGTTAAGAAATAGCCCTTTGATCTCATAAACTATTAAATGAAAGATAATGTCTTTCCTACTTGTTTTATTTCTCACATTAATATATTTATACAAGTCTTATGACCTAACTTGCCAAAAAGAAAGATAACAATAATCTAGTAGTATCTCCTAATAATCATAAATCTGGAAAAATTAAATAACAAGACAAAATATATAACTATTTTATTTCCTAATGTAATTATTCTGGAAATAAGTCTCTAATAGCTTATTTTCTTCTGTTTTCACTTTTACAAATGCAGGAAAGAGCACCATGGGAGTTGAATAATCATGAGAGAATAGAGGCTGCAAGGAGAAAGAAAGAAGAAGGCAATGTACTATTTAGAGTGGGGAAGTTTCAGCGGGCTGGAAAGAAATATGATAAGGTGAGGAAAATCTACATATAACTGTGTATCTATTATGCCTTCGTGATTTTTAGTGCCTTATGCCTTTGTATTGTCACATCAATTTTAAACAAGTCTGTGGTCCTTTCTTCAAATTTTGTAGGCATCCGACTATGTCAGTGAGGATGGAGATTTTTGTGTTGATGAGCAAAAGCAACTTAAAGAACTAAGGGCTTCTTGCTGGCTAAATGCTGCTGCTTGTAGCCTTAAGCTTAAGGACTTCCAGGAAGCAACTAGGCTATGTTCAAAGGTGTAGTGTAGAAGTACCACTGAAGGAATTGCTGCAGGAAGCCTACATGTGCCTTTATCCATATCAGTTATACAGAAACATAAATGTTCCTGAAAGTTGGCAAAGTCATGTCGTGAGTCATGTTAGGATTGCATTTTATGTCATATTCATGTCAATGCTAGATGTTCGTAAAATAATATAGACATTGCAAAGAATTATTTTCACATTGGGTCTAGCGTTAGTTCCATTTTGGGTTTAGTCTTTGTAGTCGTTTTTCAAACCAGCTTCTGTTTGAGTAGTGTAGATTTCTAGTGCAGATGGTCACCCTCCCAGAGGGTTCATGTAGGGAACAAGCCACTTAATATCTTCATTACATCTTCAATTTGCATGATAATTAAGTTCTTGAAATCATAAAGCCATTCAAGTAAGAGGGGCTTTTGTGTTTTTTCTGAATTTTCAGGTGCTGGATATTGAGTTCCACAATACGAAAGCCTTGTACAGGAGGGCACAAGCCTACATGGAAACTGGAGATCTCATCTCTGCTGAAATCGACATTAAAAAGGCTCTTGATGTTGATCCTCATAACAGGTAACTGAAGTTGGCTACTAATATCATGCTGCATGTTTGTCTTGATCGTGAGAGTCAACAGTGATTTTAGTTAATTTGCTCAGAAGATTATACATGGTTGTCTTTATTTGCATTAATGAGAGGAAAAAGACAGAAGAACCTTACTGAAGTTTTTGGAGTACTGCTTGGAATTGCCCATATGTATATCTGACTAGGAAATTTCTATAACAGAGAATAATAGTTGAATACATAATGCATGTTGGCAACCAAGATTGTGAACTAATAATAAAATACTATGCTTTTAAGGGAGTTGAAGTTACTGCAGAGGAACTTGAAAGAACTTCAAGATGAGAGCAACAAAAGAGATGCAAAGTTATATGTCAATATGTTTGCACACAAGACAAAGGATTCATCATTGTTGACAAAGGTAAGTTTAGCTTTATGCTTTTTATGGCTTCATTACTGGTTCATAGGGGACATATGCTGTTTCTTGGATGTGTTAGGATATACTTAGAGAATTATCTTTATTACACATTTATGGGGTCTCTATTATTTTCTAGCATTTAATAGGTTATTTCCCTTATTCTCAGTAGGTCACACATGCAATCTTTCCACATGGTAGTCTAAAACACTGGGGTTCGACCTGATGTTTGCCGCATAGATTTTCCCGTATATATTTTGACAATTGGAAATAACACATATCAAGTTGCAAAATATTACTGAGTGGGCATTGACATATGACTTATCTTTTCTTGGAAGCTATATCATGAGATTGTGATTTTCTTGTGATGCTAGAAGTAAAATCCATCTTTTCACAGTTTAAAGCTGTTAAGTCAAATGATATTTAGACTCGAATCTATGTGGTTATTGTATATTGGTAAGACTGCAACATCTCCAGGATTCCTTCCCCAACCACATGCCCTTCCCCCTCCCTCTCTCCCGATTCACATTTATAACCTTCTCATGGTGGCATGTTATTGATGGCAACAGACCTTATGGTACTACAAGTTTATGACATAAAGTCTTCAAAAACTATAGTAATGTAATGAAATTAAAGAGTCTTGTGTTTAAGAAAATGTTGTAGTGTTTGACCTTTCATCTCTAGAGCTTCACAGTTCTGAAGAGTACTCTTATTTAATCAGATTAGTTAGAACACAAATGTGTTTCTCTAATTTCATCTACGTATAGCGCGTCAAGTGAAGAACGATGTATCCTGCAGCATCCTTTTTGGTTAACACTTGCATTTTCACCTGTAAGATAATGATAGAGATTGGTGACACATGGATATTAAGAATATTTATCCTCCGAATATACATACACATGTCATTTCAGCAATAGTGAATAGAGAATACATAAGGGTATCAAGAATATGTCATTCAAATTTCTTTTGACTATATAGTGAAGTAATAGAGTGATTTGATCAACATAAGTTGTCAATGTTGCAAATTTGCTTTTCTGAAGAAAGTTGGGTAGTTGCACATCTTGCTACGTTATGCTAAATTATGTATTGAAACTGACATGTATTGCAGAGAATGAGGGTTCATAAATCAGAGGAACATGGGGAAAGGGAGGGATTGGCAATGGATGTGGAAAGAACAGTTGATAGTGCAGCTCCGACTGATAATGCAATGGCCATTGATTCTTCGACCTAGTTCCTGTAACATCAGAACACATGTACATTATTGTCGACCTTTCAGAAAAAAGATTTACCTGGGTATTAATGTCATACAGGCAAAGCCACAAGATAAGATTTTAGTTCCAGCTGATGGTTAATGTGTATTTCGGCTGCCATCTCATTGTGCTTCACATCCAGATTTTGCTTATATAAGAAATGTCATATCAAATTTCAGAATGACACTACGAAGAATGTGCACTGGCATCGATCCTAGTCATAACTTTAGTGTCACCAATTCTAAAGTGCACTGTTCTGCTGCCATCCTCATCGTAGATAGATACATGTTTCTTGCTTTTTCTTTTGGACGGTATTGTAGTTTTCACTACCAGAATTTTGGATAGATTATCGAAGATTCTCTAATTCTAGAAAGAAAATGGAAATGGAAGCCCCCTGTTTAATTCATGACAAAGTGTAATTCTTGATAAGAACACTTGCATGTTCCATTATTAGGCATCTTAAACCAAGTACGTTCCTTTAAATATGGTCTGTAACGATATTGATCGGACCAAATGGGCCTGTGACATGTCCCCTAAGTGGCGTGCCCTGAGCCTGGAGGCACGGCAAGCCAAACACGTCTACTAAACACGCCTCGGCTGGGTGGTGCTCTAGGTATTATGGTTGGACATGTCTGAAACTCTCCAGAAAATTTTCAACATTCGACTCTCTAAACTGCAATAAAGGCATATGAAATGTTTCTATAAAGCAATTTAGTGTGTTTAAACTCAAATAGTCCAACATTTAAACTCAAACAATCGACTTCTTAGGCAGTCGAGTCTGAAATATAGACAAGTAGGTCTAGAGGTTATACTTTCAATTTTCACGCTTACAATCAACTCTTAAGCTCAGGAGGGATGCTATCGTCGGTTTAATTGTTGATAACATCCATAAGCGGACTTTAGGGTCCTTAAGCGAGCGAATGCAGTCCGTATCAGCAGAGCAATCAGAGCACTACACTGCGATGAATACAGAATGAGGGACAAAGATAGGTTGCAATTTTCCATATACTAATCAGGGGTTCGGTCTAATATAAATTGTATGTGCATATATGGCTCTTGAATGTTATTGAGGAACAAAACAACCGCCACCTTGGTCTCTATATCATTAGGATTGTGTTTTGTTGTGTAATATTCCAAGTATTAAAATCTCGTATAGATTGTTGATGAGTGTACTAAGTAAACAATAGTAGGAACTTTTGAAGAAAGTAAATAAAAAGCTTTTTTTTTTTTTTTTTTCTTTTCTTGAGAACAATGAGAGATGAGAGTTTTTTAATGTAGTTCATCCCAGTAAAAGATTAACATCTATATCATTAGGTCATAAGGTATAATATCCCTAATTTCTCGAACCACTAAATTTAGGTCTTGTAGATAATAATCACAATCTTTAACTAAACTTCATGACAATATCCCAAAAGTTAGATGAAGTAACCTTACAATTTTTATTTCTTAAATTTTAAGTGTAACAAATTTTAGCAGTTTTAGTAATTTTAGGCTTATTTCTATAATCGGAAACTCAAAGTTTGGATTATGAAACTTAGGTGAAATGTGAGACATGCACCAAATTAGTTATATAATTCATGAAGTGAGACTTAAGGGAATTAAATGGGCTCAAAAGTGGGGAAAAAATTCAACTAAAACAACTTAATACACTCAAGGATGCATAATGCCCCCTAAAACCAACTTCTAATGGACTAAACCCACTTTAAATTGCCAAAACTAAGCCTAAACCCATGCCCAACCCAAGGCTCCAAAAATTTCTCTAAATGAAGCTCAAAGTCTCTCAAAATCTGGCTATATTTCAATTAAATTACCCCTATATCAAGCCAAATCAACAAGGACACAAAGGACTCCCCAAATCAAGGAGAATGATGTCCCATCCCGTATCCCCCCAAATCATCCTCAAATCCATCATTAATGTCTCAAATATCTAACCCCATCTGTTTTGAAGCTCACAAGCAGATCATCTTCCCCATTCTCTCATTTTGCTTTTGCAAAATCAATAAAAACTCTCAAGACTCACTCTACTTCCCTTAAGCCAACTAGCACATCCAAACTTTTATTCATCATATAGAGAAAGGTAAATCACTACAACCCATCCTTAAACTTAGGCAAACAATTTGTAACCGAATTCATGAACCCAAACATGACACGACTATAAAAAACTTTGTATTAGCAAAAATCAGCACAAATAATAAACAAATTAGAGTCAAAGACAATACGTTTAAATTTGTATCTAGATTAGTATTCAGCTTCCAAACCCATTTATCAAATAGATGTCATAAAGAGTTCTCAAGTCCGACCTACAAACCTATTTAATATTAATAATATGTATATTTTATTTATCTTACTTTTTATTTTAGATGTCACTTACAGGCTTACTAGTTACTAATTTTGATCTATGGTTTCAGTTTTCAAACTCCTTTTTACATCACACTACGTTTTTTTTTTTTTTCCTAATAGTTTCTATGTTCTTCTTCTTAAATTTGTTAACTCTCCTTAATTTTTTTTTAAGTCGTGAATCTCAATTAAAAGTAAGAGTTTCACTAGCTATTAGTTCTTTCAGCTTCCAAATGTACTATGGTTTAAGAATTTTAATACTTTTTATGATTAATTAATAGGTTTGAAATTAGCCTTAGTTTTTGAAATGGCTACTTATCCAACCTGAGCACCATCATAGGTGAAAAGTTGGTATTCTTCACTTTGATTTGAACAACAAAACTCATGTCAAAGGCCAGTTTTTATGTATTGTGGTAAAGACTCGAATACCTATTGTATCTTTTCTATCTTATTATGCTATTTTTTTTTTCACTGTAGTTTTCTTTTTCTTTCACAAACTAGATATGTGAGTTGGTTATAATTTTTAATTGGAGTCTCACTAAAGTACCATTTACTTAGAGGTAATAGAGGGAGAATAGAATAATTCCCTCTTAATCGTTTATTACCTTATTTACTTAGGAAAATAAGGAAGAAATTTTAATTCTCAAGACTTTTTTATTTTCATTCTATTAAAAATAGATATTACTTAAGAAAATGTGGAATTTTTTATTCTTTCTACAGTGGAAATAAAAAGTTCAAATATTATGTCAATTATACCTGTAAACACCCAATTTTTGCCCTAAGGATCAATAATAATCAATAATAAGTAATTTCCAATTTTTTCATATTTTTCTCTAATTTAGCAAAAATAGGAAAAATGTTCAAAAAATAAAAATAAATAGGAAAATACATCAATTTTGGAAAATAATTTCAAAAATGGCAATAATAAGGGTTAAATGATTTTTACAAATTTTTGAAATTTCAAAAAATACAAAAAAATAAAAAAATCGCATTGCATAAATGCAATTTGCGAAATAAATAAAATCACGAAAGTGGGCTAGCTCAGCTGGTCCGAACCATGGTTAGGTGCGCGCGAACAGGTGCGAGGTCAGGGGTTCGAAACGCGGGGGAAGTAGAATCTGTGTTTTGCGAATTTTGCTTTACCTAAGACACGTGGTAGCATCTGATTGGCAGGAGCGAACGCACGCGCCGGGCGCGTGATCATCTTCAACCTCAATCCGAGATCGCCGGCGAGGAGAAAAATCCGAATTTCGGCCGTTTTGATTCGATTTTTTTGCACAAATCCAACATATCTTCAACGGAAATACGATAAACATCATCCAATTAGAATCAAATCTCAACAAATCGATGGATTTACACGAATCGGAGTTGGTTTGTTTAACCGCAAATCCGATTTGCTTCGATCAGTGGAAATCCGAGCTTATCCAACTCGATTTTGAACGCCTATAAATAGAGGATGAAGTGGAGAAGCTAAAGCAGGGATTAAAAGTGAGAGAAAGAGAGAAAAAGGAGAGAATCGAAGCTTGCCGGAGTTGTTCAAGACCGCGACCATCGATCAAGTGTTGGGCAACCACCAAGAGGCGTTTCTGAAGCAAACCACTGCCACAGTTGAGTTCCTCACCCCCGAGAACCTAAGAATCGACACCTCAACCGCTGCAAAAGGCTGCCAGAACGCCGTCAATGAGCACTCCCAACCGCCGCATCAGATCGACCCGACTCGACGCGCTTCGACCCGATCGACCCGACCCGCACACCGACCCGGATCCAAGTAAGTCGGATTTTTCGATTTTTTAAATTTTATTTTTATTTTATTTATTTAGTTATGTTATTTATTTCGAATTTATTTATTTACTTATTTGTTATTTACAATTCAATAAATAGAAAAAATGTTAAAAATTAGATTATTATTTTTTTAGGATTTAATTTAAGATGAATGATAAAAATAAAAATAATAATTATAATAATAAATAATAAAAATGTAAAAATTTATAAAGAAAATGATAAAAATATTAGAAAAGAATAATAATAAAAATTTAGATTTTAGAATAGGATAAATGAATAATGTAGGAGAAATTTTTTTTTAATAAAAATCAATAAAAATTTATAATAGTAGAAGTGAGTTGGAAAATAGAAAAAATGAAATTTTGTCACTTAGAAAAATCATTTTCTTAAATAAATCCAAAATTGGTGTTTTTCCTTAAAATTATTATTTTCACAAAATCAAATTATTAAGCTTAGGCTTAGATTTTTTAACAAAATCCTAAAATAGTAAAAACATAAATCAAAAGAAATTTCATAATTAAAATTCACAAACACACTAAAGTTTTTCAGGAAAAGCGAACTACGGCATGTTTGATCTTGAATAGCGGATACGTAGGCACCCATTTGGAGCAACCCTAAAAAGGAATAAAAATCATTTTCCTAACATAATCCACTCAAAAACACAATAAAAAAAACAACAAAAATAAAATAAAAGACATTTCTAGATGGAGTAAATTTTAGGATATTAGGTGATAACCGTAAGGTTTTAATAGGTTAGCCTCTGAACTTAGAATCTTTGGTTTTCCCCTTTTCTCTTTTCACAAAAACGAGAAGAGGAAATCACAACAACTAGTAGTCTAAATTGGGACTAATCCGCTCCATTAGTCTTAATTCAATTTTTCCCAACAATAGTTGGGTGGCGACTCCAAAACTAAATGAAATTCCTAACTCAAGTCGAGGATCTATATTAGATGAGCATAGGGTCTAGTCTAGATTGGATTAGGAATGGAAGTTCAAAAATTAGACTCGACAGGATGGCGACTCCATTGGGGACAAACATTCTCTAGTAGGCTAGCCACCTGAATCTCCTCAAACCGCACCTTTTTAAGAAATGTCTTTTGGTTATTGTTCTGTTACTAACCTTTCAGGAATTATCTAGATTTATGATTCAGTTTTTTACTTTTGGGTCTGCATGCATACATTTGCGTGAATAGATACGATCGAACCCGGACCGTCTTAGGACCTTAAGACGGGGGGCCATTGTGTAGGTTTCGAGTAAAGTGATGTAATCACCGTTCGGGACCCGATTAGGCTACCCCACCTAATGCTTCGATATGGCCTGCGATCCATTTCTCCGAGAATGCGGGAGGCCATAGAGCTTGGGGACCAGTTAGAACCAACCTATTTGCATACATAATGTCACAGGTTGACAATGATGATGATGTAATATTTGTTGTTTTGTTCATAGAGTTCAGATCTATTTCCCTGTAATGTTATCATAGTTCCGATTGTAATTAGGAAATTTCTGTTGTAATAGATGGCTAGTACCGCAGTTGACCGCCTCCTCCGCAAAGAGATCCGGGTGTACAAACCTTTGGACCCAAAGTTGGTGCTGGACCATTGGTTCACCTTATACAATCCAAAGGAGCAGGCCTTCATCCAACAGAAAATAGGGCTATCCTCTCACTAACGAAGATAGAGGTGAACTTGCCTTTGGTACTGGCCATGCTCCATTTGTGGGAAATAGAGCCCGCAGCTTTCTTCATCGGGCCACATGAAATCACCCCTACCCTGGAAGAGTACACCCAGCTGCTACAGGCTCCAGCACTAACCAATCAAGTCTATGTGCCAGATCTCGAGGCCGGGTTAGCCGGTATTTTCAACAAACTCCTAGGTATCCGCAAAACAGCAGTCAATAAGGCCTTAACAGACTGTAATGGGTACTACATACGGATGGACGAATTGGAAGCCTGGTTCATTGCTTGAGAAGACAATGGGGATAGGAAAGACATATTGTGTGGGGACCCCAAGACATATAGACAAAGAAGGGTGAATGCTTTCATCCTGACAGCTTTCACTACCATACTATTTCTCACCGGAACTTTCTATGTCCACTATCGGGTTGCAAAGCTGGTGACCCAATTCCTGGAAGGAAGATCTTACATCCCAGCTCTATTGGTTGAACAGATCCGGAACTTAAACTTCGTCAAGAAGAAAGGCCATGGGATCCTCCGCTCAAGCATCAACTTTATGCTGATATGGTTCGTAAACCACCTTAAGTGTTTCGGGCTGAACATGGTCCGGAAAACATTGGCTCAGCAAGTGGATCTCATGGATTCGTGCATAGAAAAGATAAAGCTACTCGACGACCTTACCAGCCATAGTTGGGTAGAAGTGCTTAGAAGCTTCAGTGCCGATGATATTCTGTGGACAGCCAGGTGGAGTTGTTGCAAAAAAATTATCTTAACCTGCAGTAACTTTCAAGCCGTGCCTCTGATCGGAATCAGTGGATGTATCGGATATCACCCCAATTTAGTGGTCCGCCAGTTCGGTACTATTCAAGACATAGTTTATCGGCCCTCGCTAGAAATAGTCACCTTCGAGTACCAAGATCCGAACTTATTGGTGGCTGAAAAGTTTGCTAAGCTGGCAGAGGTCAGGGCACTTTGGGAAGCCAGAATTGAAAGTCCGAATGTAGACCTCGGTGAGTTAGATGGAGAAGTGGGAAAGCATCGAGCCACCAGGGAGTTCGTAATCTGCCAGCTGTATCAGACGGGGGAAAGAGCATACCGGGTCCCAGATGTAACTTAACCGAGGCCAGACAAGGTAAATCCGGAGCTAGAAATCTACCTAGAGCAGGTTAAGGCCCGAATGGAGGTCTATTTTGAAGCTGTAGATTATAAGAAAGACATTTGGAAAGGATGATTCAAGGAATCCGATCAAAGGAACAAAGCCTTGGAAGCACAATTGGAGAAGACTAAAGCCAGAGTCGAAGAACTAGAAGCCATCATCAACGGGAAGCCCGAGTCTCCACAACAAAAGACCAAGAGAGCTAGGAAATAGATTATCATTGTACTCTTTCATTTGTTTTCTTTTTAAGTATCGAACTCCAAAAATTTTCCAATATTAATAAAGATAAAGTTTCAATATTATATCGTCAATCAATTATCGACCCTTTTATTTTTAGCATCCGTGTGACACATGCATCACATTTGCATACATTATACTAAAAAAGAAAAAATGCGCGCCAGGTATCAAGATAGCTCCTAAGCAACCGAACCCTCCCAGAAGCCCAATTTGCACACGTTCAAGAACAAAGATGGCAAACAATGGCGACAACCGCAACAACACAAGTGCTGATGCTGCTTCAGACTCCAGGATCGTATCCCTAGAACAAACGGTCCAACAGTTGGCTGCCCAAGTCCACCTCCTGACTAAAAGCATCAACTTCCTTCGCACCACCCAGCCGACCCAAGAAGAGCATTCAGGGGCCAGGAAAGGGAAGGCAGTGGAGGGACAGCCTCCAGAGTGTGAAGAAATCAATTCTCACCTCAACCCGGCCTTTGAGTATGAGCCGAGGATCAACCAGGGTCCAACCTCTGATGACCTGAAGAGAGAGATGGAAGAAAGATAGAAAGAGATGGAGAAAAGGCTCTTCCAACAGCTCCACGACAAAATGAAAACAATTGAAGGTCTTGATGGTTTCGAGCAAGCCGGAATCACCAGTTTGCTAGTATACAGGGAAGAGGTGTACCCTAACAAGTTCAAGACCCCGGAATTTGAAAAGTATGATGGGACTAGGTGCCCCAAAATGCATACAAGGTTATACGCCCGAAAGATGAGCAAGTATGCTCAGTACGACCAACTTATGATTCAGACTTTCCAAGACAGCCTCACAAGCCCTGCATTGGTCCGGTACGCCCACCTGGACTTCAATCATGTCAACACCTGGGAAATGCTAGCTCGGGCGTTTTATGACCAGTACAAATTTAACATTGAGGTCGCCCCATCCGTGATTGACCTGGGGAGTCTCCGAAAAAGACACACTAAGCCTTTTAAGGAGTATGCTCAATGTTGGAGAGCTCAGGTCGCCAGGGTAGCAACCCCAATTTCTGAGAAAGAGTTGACATCCATATTTGTCAACACCCTAGATAAGACCTACTTCTCACATTTGGTAGGCCAGACATCATCCAGCTTTGCAAAAGTGGTAGCTGCAGGGTGCCGGATCGAAAGTGCCATCACCACCGGCAGACTCCAAACAATGGATTCTCCTAGGGCCACAACAACACAAAGGCCCCTAGGAGGTAATAGAGCCAAAAAGTCTACCGTCAGCACGATCCACTCCGGTAAGACAGAAAAGGCCGGGACTCGTGTGACATTCCAGACCACAAGTACCCCAGCCCAGCACTCCACGACCAGTCATACCCAAGCTACTAGGGTCCCAAGGCAATTCACCCCAATTCCGATCCCACTCAGCCAGGTCTTTGCTCGGCTACGGGCAGACAACTTGATCAGTTTCAAAATCCCCAATGACCGATACAAGCCCAGAAACTTCGACTCAAACCTCAAGTGTGACTACCACATGGGTCAAGAAGGGCATTCTACAAACAGATGCTAGAGACTCCGACACAAGATCCAGGACTTAATCGACGCAGGAATTGTACAGCTGGATTTTGTTAACACCCCAGCACCCAATGTTAACACCAACCCGCTACCCAATCATAAGCCCACTATCAACATGATCACATCCGAGGAATCGGCTCCCAAAGAAGCCCCTAAGCAAAAGGCGACGGACCAACAGAAAAGGCAGTCCCTTCAAGTTCCAGAGAAAACCCCAAAGTCACATATCAAAAGAAGATGGTTAGCCGGAGACCCAACAGTCGGCACTTTGGGAGAATCACAGGGGAGATTTGAGTACTTAGTGAACTACTCTTATACCCCGACTGTATATGGGCCGCCTAGCGGATGGGTACCAGAGTTTGAGAAGGAGGACAACCCGCCGAAGGAAGAGGAGAAATCTGTAAACATGATCAATTCTCATCAAAAGCCAAGGGTCATAAAATGCTATGAGGGACAGTCAACCGAGATACAGATCTCGAAGAAAAGATATGTATTTAATGTCCCGATACCGGCGGAGAGGTATAAGGCTGCACCTTTCGACTATCAGACCCTCGAACAAGAGCGACCTCCTGTGGTGGGAGGAATCACCCACTTTGGGAGAATATACGACCCAAAATATAAAGCCCCGACCGAAGAGCCCAACATGGAGAAAGGAGGGGAAGAGGAAGACGGGCTCGCTGCGTTTACAAAGATGGTCAAAGCAAGTGAATACAAGATCATGGAACAACTAAACAAAGTTCCAGCACAAATATCACTTATGGGACTTCTTACAGCCTCTGAGCCCCCCAGGGAAGCACTCTTCAAAGTGCTCAAACAGATTCAGGTCCTAGAAGGCATTGCTACAGACAAAATAAGCCATGTAGCGGATTCTATTTTCACCATGGACCAGATATCTTTCTCTCCGGAAGAGCTAGGAGAGGAGGGAGACCAACACACAAAACCACTGTTCATAGTGGTCAGATGCAACGACACGATTGTCTCCCGAGTACTCATCGACAACGGATCATCCCTCAACGTTTGCCCATTGGCTACCCTCGACTTATTAGGGGTTGATCCAAGCAATATAAAACCTAGCTCAACGGTGGTCAGGGCTTTTGATGGGTCAAAAAGAGATATAGTAGGGGAGATAAACCTACCAGTGGAGATTGGTCCACAAGTATTCCACATATCTTTCTAGGTCCTTGACATCCCAAGATCTTTCAACCTACTCTTGGGAAGGCCCTGGATACATGCTGCTGGAGCCATACCCTCTAGTCTCCACCAAAGGGTCAAATTTATTGCGAATGGGCAAATAGTCATCATGCTAGGCGAGCAGGATTACGCCATATACAAAGAAAGTGCCATACCATACATTGGAGAGGAAGGTTCAAAAGACCTCGGTCTCCAAATATTTAATGAAGTGAACGTGGTGACCAGCAAGGAGGGCCATTAGTTTAAAGAGGGGCAGCAAGGGACGTTTGGACTAGGGTACGTTCCTACAGCTCGAGAAGAAGCACAAGCCAGAGGTGTCAAAGGCAAAACGAAGGAAAAGCCAAGCAACACCCCAATGCGTATTCCACCCCTCCAGTAATCTTTTAGAAAAGCAACTATCATTCAAGGGCCTCGGATAAGCGAAGGTGATGTTAGCAATGGGAGCCCAACTCCCCGCACGTCCAATCAGCATCCAGCTATGAATAATTGGTTCTATTATCCTATTGATAGCTCTAGGTCAGCTCAAGGATAGAGAACAATTGTTAAACAAATTTTATTGAGACTTCTTTATTAATTCAATTACAGTTTGTCTTATATACATGCTTTCATTTTACTTTACCTAGATCTCCTACCATCGAACATCAGGGATATTTCGCGCAGGTAGAAAATAAAAACACTGATATCATTTCCAACGCTGCTGGGTCAGTTGTTGAAGGCGATATTCTTGATAACGAAATAATACAAGAAAATTGGCAAAAACATGAACAAAGAGGAATTTCAATTGACGAGCCGGTGGAGACAGTAAATCTAAGAAGCATGGAAAAACCTAAAAACCTCAAAATCGGGACCAGTTTAAGTGTCGAGTAAAAGTGTGAGATAACTGAGATGTTAACAAAATATGCAAATGTGTTCGCCTGGTCATATGGTGACATGCCAGGGCTAGACCAATCAATAGCGGTTCATAGACTTCCCACAAGGGAAGATGTCAAACCTAAAAAAAAAAAACTGAGAAGATTTAGGCCTGATATCTTACTAAAGATTAAGGAAAAAGTCAAGAAACTGCTAAAAGTAGGGTTTATCAAAGTGTCCGATTACCCTGAATGGGTAGCAAATATAGTCCCTGTTATGAAAAAGAATGGAAAGGTACGCGTATGCGTAGACTTCCGGAACTTAAACCAAGCTACGCCAAAGGATAACTTCCCCCTACCTCACATTGATGTTCTAGTGGACAACACCGCGGGAAACCATCTTTTCTCATTCATGGACGGTTTCTCAGGATATAATCAAATAAAAATGGCTAAAGAAGATAAAACCAAAACAACTTTCATCACAACATGGGGAAACTTTCTGTTACAAAGTCATGCCCTTTGGTTTGAAAAACGCCGAGGCAACGTATCAGAGATCCATGGTCGCGATACTTCATGACATGATGCATCGAGAGGTCGAAGTATACGTAGACGACATGATAGCCAAATCTAAAGAAGAAGAAAGCCATATAGATATCCTGAGGAAATTGTTTAAACGACTGAGAAAATTCCAACTCAAGTTAAATCTAGAGAAATGCACTTTCTGAGTCACAACGGGAAAATTGTTAGGGTTTGTCATAAGCCAAGAAGGCATTAAAATCGACCCTAACAAAGTAAAGTCTATATTAGAGTTACCTTCCCCACGCTCCATTAAAGAAGTAAGAAGCTTGCTGGGAAGGTTAAATTACATAGCTCGTTTTATCTCACAGCTCACCGATTAGTGCCGGCCACTATTCCATCTGTTGAAAAAGAATGCCACAATAGAATGGGACGATGAATGCGAAGAAGCATTCAAGACAATCAAAGACTATCTTATAAAACCTCCAGTCTTGATAGTCCCAAAGCAAGGGAAGCCCTTATTCTTATACCTCACTATACTCCCTGAATCCATGGGATGCGTGTTGGGGCAGAAAGACGAAGAAGGAAGAGAGCGTTCCATATACTACTTAAGCAAGAAATTCACAAGCGGGGAACAGAGGTATAAAGGACTTGTTGTGCTCTAATTAGGGTCATGCACTGATTAAGGCAATACACCTTTTACTATCATATCGAGCTGCTGACAAGACATGATCCCTTGAAATACTTAGCGGAGAAACCAGCTTTGATATGGAGAATCTCTAAATGGAAAATGCTCCTATCCAAGTTTGACATCACATACATAAATCGGAACTCAATGAAAGGATAAGCCTTAGCCGACCAATTGGCAAAACACCCTGTCGAGACAAATTCCCAAGAAATATAGGCCCAATTCTCGGACGAAAATGTATTAACAATGGAAGATATACCGGTAAAAGACCGTGGGATAGAGCAGAACCCCAAGTGGAAAATGTTTTTCGACAGAGCTACCAACGTATTCGGTTGCGGGATCAGGGCAGTGTTAATATCCCCAAATGGCACACAATTCCCTACAGCAACAAGACTCACATTTCCCTATACCAATAATATCGCGAAATATGAGGCGTGCATCCTCGGCCTCAAAATGGCTTGCCAAATGGAAATCCGCGAATTAGAAGTATACGGGGATTCATCGCTCATCATACTACAAACAAGAGGGGAATATAAGACTAAAGACCCCAAACTGGTACCATATCATCAACATTTGACAGAGCTAATCGAAGAATTCAAGGCAATCACTTTCACATATATCTCGAGAACTCAGAATCAGTTTACAGATGCACTCGCCACACTAGCATCTATGATCTAGATAATAGGGGGAGCCGAAGTCCAACCGATGAAGATAGACATCGAAAATCGGCCCGCCTACTGTTTAACAATTGAAAAAGCACAAGATGACAAGCCCTGGTATCACGACATCAAGACCTTTCTCCAAGAAAGCAAATACCCTGAATGGCTAGCAAGAATGATCAAAGAGCACTCAAAAGGTTAGCAAGCCGTTTCTTATTAAGTGGGTCTATACTTTACAAAAGATCATCTGATACCACCTTGTTAAGATGTGCGGATAAAAATGAAGCTTGTGAACTGATGAAAGAGGTATATGAAAGAGTATGTGGACCTCATATGAATGGCTACATGTTGGCCCGAAAAATCATGAGGTTAGGATACTATTGGCTAACCATGGAATCGGATTGCATAAAATATGTCAAGCACTGTCATCTGTGTCAAGTATACGCAAACCGAATAAATGCTCAGCCCAATGAGCTACACTTGTTGTCAGCACCATGACCTTTCTCCATGTGGGGAATCGACATAATTGGCCCAATCACTCCGACAGCATCCAATGGCCACAGGTTTATATTGGTAGCAATTGATTATTTCACCAAATGGGTAGAAGCTTCTTCGTATGCCAATGTCACCAAAGGGATAATAGTCCGTTTCTTAAAAAGAGACATAATAGCTCGATATGGAGTTCCTGAGTCCATCATCACCGACAACGGTACCAATCTTAATAATAAGTCGATGACAGGTTTATGTCAACAATTCCATATAAACCATAGAAATTCAACTCCCTACCGACCTCAGATGAACGGGGCAGTAGAAGCAGCTAACAAGAATATCAAAAAGATCATCGAAAAAATGACAACTACTTACAAAGATTGGCACGAGATGTTGTCGTTTGCTCTCATGGCTTATAGGACTTCAATAAGAACATCTACTGGAGCTACCCCGTATTCATTGGTATATGGTACGGAAGCAGTGCTACCAGTCGAAGTCAAAATACCATCTTTCAGAATTCTGTCAGAAACTCAGCTAACTGAATCAGACTGGGTAAAGAAGAGGCTTGATCAACTGAATCTGATTGATGAAAAAAGACTCACTGCACTATGTCATGGCCAGTGTTACCAGCAAAGGGTGGCCCAAGCATTTAACAAAAAAAAGATGAGACCTCGATATTTCAAAGAGGGGGATCTGGTGCTAAGGAAGGTTCTCCCGAATGCCCAAGACTCTAAAGGAAAATTCACCCCAAATTATGAAGGTCCATATGTGGTGAAAAAGGTTCTGTCAGGAGGTGTTTTGATACTAACTCAAATGGATGGTCCAGAATTGAGAGACCCCATTAATACAGATGCTGTAAAGATGTACTATCCTTAGGCAAGGGAATTGAAATTTTGCCAATGTTTATGAAAGCCAATATTCGATACAAATTTCATTGAGTCTAGTTTTTATTTTTTTTACAAGCAAAGTTAATATCTCTGAATGGTCGATATTTCCAACCAATTACCAATTACAACAAACATTCCTAAACACATTACCCATCACTTCACCAATGAATGATAAACACTAAAATGATAATGAATCTCAATAAATTTTGTAATATAATTCTATCAACTCTTAAGCATTAAAACCTAGTGCATTAGTAGGATAACACTACCGTCAGAAGAGTCATGCGCACAAGAAAGGAAGCACATCAAGATTTTAAACCCCGTGTCAAGATAAGAAGAAGTGAAGCAGAAGTAAACCAGCACGAAGGTTCAGTTGTTTGGTTGCTATCCATGATAAATTGGCAAGCATATTAAAATGAATAACTATCATCATATCATGAAAAGCATCAAATCATTTAACCAAGTCAGTAGAAGCATATTCAAAAGCATAAGATTAGTCAGCCCATAATGGGGCACTTGTCTAAACATTCCCTTTAAAAGGTTAGTCAGCTCGTAATAGGGCACTTTCCTGGATATCTCTTCCTAAGGTCATCCTATAAGGGCACCTTTCAAGACATTTCTTCCTGTCATAGGTTAGTCAGCCCACATTGGGGCACTTCCCTAAACATTCTCTCGCAAGGTCAGCACATTGGGGCACCTTTCGAGACATGCATTCCTACCATGGATTAGTCAGCCCACAGAAGGGGCACTTTCCTAGGTATTCTCTCTTAGGGTCAGCCCATAAGGGTACCTTTTTGAGACATTTTGTCATAGGTTAGTTAGCCCATAGAAGGGCACTTTCCTAGATATCCTTTTTTAGGGTCGGCCCACAAGGGCACCTTTTTAAGACATTTCTTTATGCTATGGGTTAGTCAGCCCACAATGGGGCACTCTCCTAAATATCTTGTCTCAAGGTCAGCTTGTAGGGGTACCTTTCGAGACATCTCTCCCCCAGGGTCGTGAGTCTAAGAAGACACTTCCCGCTAAGGATAGTCAGCCCAAGAAAGAGCACTTTCCTAAAGACCTTTTCTTAAAGTTAGCTCAGAGGAGCACTTTTCGAATCTATCGATCAGTTAGCTCAAATGAGCACTTTTCGAATCTATCGATTAGTTAGCTTAGAGGAGCACTCTTCGAATCTATCAATTAGTTAGCTCATAGGAGCACTTTTGATAACCGATTAGTCAGCTCGTAAGAGCACTCTTCGAAGGTATTTTTTCAAAACAGTTGCTAGTCTAGTCAGACGCTTCTGCTAACAGGTGGCCAGCTTATAAGAGCGCTTCCCAAGATAATCTTCCCTTCAAGGTTGCTAGTCCGATAAGACGCTTCCTATCGTCCGTTATCCTATACTCCTAAACAATGTTTAAGGTATTTCCTATCACCAATTAGTCAGCCCATATAGCACTTTTTGGGAGGATACATTACTCTAGATTGTTAGGACCATTTCCTAAGCAATACCAACCATCACAAAAGACTCTTGGGATTATTAGCTCATGGAGCATCTTCCTACCAAAAACCAAATTTCATATAACCAGCCAAACAAAGGCGTTATCCATTCAACCAAGAGGCCAAAAATGGCGTCTTTCTTATCTTTGTAGTTAAGTTTTCCAAACTTTACTACAAAGAGGGGCAGTTGTAAACACCCCATTTTTGCCCTAAGGATCAATAATAATCAATAATAAGTCATTTCCAATTTTTCCATATTTTTCTCTAATTTAGCAAAAATAGGAAAAATGTTCAAAAAATAAAAATAAATAGGAAAATACATCAATTTTGGAAAATAATTTCAGAAATGGCAATAATAAGGGTTAAATGATTTTTAAAAAAATTTGAAATTTCAAAAAATACAAAAAAATAAAAAATCGCATTGCATAAATGCAATTTGCGAAATAAATAAAATCGCGAAAGTGGGCTAGCTCAGCTTGGTCCGAACCATGGTCAGGTGCGCACGGACGGGTGCGAGGTCAAGGGTTCGAAACGCGGGGGAAGCAGAATCCGCGTTTTGCGAATTTTTCTTTACCTAAGGCACGTGGCAGCATCTGATTGGCTAGAGCAAACACACGTGTCGGGCGCGTGATCGTCTTCAACCTCTGTCTGAGATCACCGACGAGGAGAAAAATCCGAATTTCGACCATTTTGATTCGATTTTTTTGCACAAATCCAACAGATCTTCAACGGAAATACGATAAACATCATCTAATTGGAATCAAATCTCAACAAATCGATGGATTTACACGAATCGAAGTTGGTTTGTTTAACCGCAAATCCGATTTGCTTTGATCAATGGAAATCCGAGCTTATCCAGCTCAATTTTAAACGCCTATAAATAGAGGATGAAGTGGAGAAGCTAAAGCAGGGATCAAAAGTGAGAGAAAGAGAGAAAAAGGAGAGAATCGAAGCTCGCCGGAGTTGTTCAAGACCGCGACCACCGATCAAGTGTTGGGCAACCACCAGGAGGCGTTTCTGAAGCAAACCACCGCCACAATTGAGTTCCTCACCCCCGAGAACCTAGGAATCGACACCTCAACCGCTGTAAAAGGCCGCCGGAACGCCGTCAACGAGCACTCCCAACCACCGCATCAGATCGACCCGATTGACCCGACCCGCGCACCGACCCGGATCCAGGTAAGTCGGATTTTTCAATTTTTTTAATTTTATTTATTTAGTTATGTTATTTATTTCGAATTTATTTATTTACTTATTTGTTATTTACAATTCAATAAATAGAAAAAATGTTAAAAATTAGATTATTATTTTTTTAGGATTTAATTTAAGATGAATGATGAAAATAAAAATAATTATTATAATAATAAATAATAAAAATGTAAAAATTTATAAAGAAAATGATAAAAATATTAGAAAAGAATAATAATAAAAATTTAGATTTTAGAATAGGATAAATGAATAATGTAGGAGAAAATTTTTTTCAATAAAAATTATAAAAAAATTATGAAAATTAATAAAAATTATAAAAATTAATAAAAATCATAAAAATCAATAAAAATTTATAATAGTAGAAGTGATTTGGAAAATAGAAAAAATGAAATTTTGTCACTTAGAAAAATCATTTTCTTAAATAAATCTAAAATTGGTGTTTTTCCTTAAAATTATTATTTTCACAAAATCAAATTATTAAGCTTAAGCTTAGATTTTTTAACAAAATCCTAAAATAGTAAAAACATAAATCAAAAGAAATTTCATAATTAAAATTCACAAACACACTAAAGTTTTTCAAGAAAAGCGAACTATGGCATGTTTGATCCTGAATAGCAGGTACGTAGGCACCCATTTGGGGCAACCCTAAAAAGGAATAAAAATCATTTTCCTAACGTAATCCACTCAAAAACACAATAAAAAAAACAACAAAAATAAAATAAAAGACATTTTTATATGGAGTAAATTTTAGGAGATTATGTGGTAACCGTAAGGTTTTAATAGGTTAGCCTCTAAACTTAGAATCTCTGGTTTTCCCCTTTCCTCTTTTCACAAAAACGAGAAGAGGAAATCACGACGACTAGTAGTCTAAATTGGGACGAATCCGCTCCATTAGTCTTAATTCAATTTTTCCCAACAACAATTGGGTAGCGACTCCAAAACTAAACGAAATTCTTAACTCAAGTCGAGGATCTCTATTAGATGAGCATAGAGTCTAGTCTAGATCGGATTAGGAATGGAAGTTCAAAAATTAGACTCGACAATACCCTTATTAATACTGTAATTAATGACTAAATAAAAAAAAATTGGTAATTTTATCCGTATTTCTAACTTAGTATTGTAATTAATGAGGTAAAGTAAACACTTAAATGAGTATTCCCTACAATAAAAAATTATATGAAATAAATTTTGTAATAAAAATTCCTAACTTATTCCATATAATAGTTATTCCCAAAGCATAACTTTCTTATTCCCAATCTATTCCATTCCAAAAAGTAAATGGGTCGTAATATTAGAATTTGCGAGACTAGAGACATTTTCCAATTTCTTGGAAATATTTTCTCCATAAAAAATGCATAGTTTATACTTTATATTATAAAGTAATAATTTGTTAACTCTCTAGATTTTGACAATTTCATTAGATTTCAATGTGATAATCGAAAATTTTCCTTAATGTACCTATATATCTTTTACTCGAATTTTACATTGCAATTTAGATGAAAGAGGATTCGCCAATGAAAATGTAACAATTTGAATTGTATATTTATTATAAAAGTTTATAATAGAAGTTTTTTATTTAAAAAAAATGATATTAGAAGTGTCTTGGTCAAACTATTGAAGTTACTAAGCTATATAAATTTATGATTGTCCTTTGTCACTTGCATCTATATGCATTTTATAAATTTATTTATAAGTTTTTAATCGATAAACCTATCCAATTCAAACACAAGACACATTAATTAAACGGATTAGATTACGTGTTTAGATTTTCATAACGATAAATAAATAGGTCGTGTAACTAGTTGAGATTTTTCAAATACGGACTTGTCTAAATAAAAATACAACACACAATATAATAACACAAATTGCAAGCCTTACCTAAACTCTTGACACTATTCTAAAATAAGTTTTGATGCTCCATAATACAAGTAAGATTTACCTAAGATTGGATTGAATAAGCAAAACACTGAAACCAAGCAACTTTTATAAATATGATGCCATAAAGTTGTGTACTTTTAAAAATATGCTTTCACAACTTCCATAAATATGCACTATTTGTGAATTTTAATATTTGCTTTGTTTCTAGTTAACTTTATTCTCAACTCAAAGATGACATAGCACACTATCTCTTAGACACCAAATTATAGTGAATAGGCCATGGAAGGTGGAGCACTACATAAGGGCCCTAGATAAAGGGTTGATCAATTACTTATTAGTTTGGCTATTAACATCATCAGGTCAAGCATTACATGTTATTACCTAAAATTCGAAACCGATTTTCATTCCATTTAATTTATCTATGACAATTTAGGGAAAAATAACTTCCATGTTTTAAGAAAATAATCAAACAAATAGGATATATCACACAAAAAATCATGCTGGAAATCACAATGTGAACCAAGAAAATTTTCAATAAGGGGAAGTTTCAAAGAAAAGCATAGTACAATACCAATCACTCTCTCTATATAAATATGAAGGCAATTTCAAGTTATGTGGGAGCACTTACTATTGGATGTATAAGTTTTTGTTTGACTAGTCATGATGTGCTATGTATTGACCCGACAAACAATCATGTCATAAATTCTTGATTTAAATAAGTTAAGTGAAAAGTTTAGGTTTTTAAACACGGTTAATAAATAAATTATACTAAGAATTAAGATATTCAAATACAAACTCTTTAAATTTGGACATAAATTCTAGTATATAAATTGGCAATCTTGAATGATTGGGCCCAATTAGATCACATTAATTAAAACTAAATATAAACTTAAAAGATATAAAATGAGATGGGTATAGAGACACACTATTGTAGACAAATGAAAGGGTAGATATAACCATTTTACAAATTTGGTCCCCCATTGATCTGACTAGAAAGGCAAAGAGAATTACCACATCATTCGGATTTGACAAGAAAAGAACAATCAACACATGACAAAATCATACACCACCACTCCTTTGTGGCCTACATCAGGTACCACAAGGTACAAAGGAGAGCTTACAGTTATCCCTAACAAATAAATGTGGGACCCATATCACCTTATGGCTTATAATGTCCATATAGGAACGAAATATTTAGAAACTTCATGCTTAATAGTTAGTGATATACACAGTAAGCAAAATTCTTGTTATACATGTATGAACTAATATTTTAACAAACATTCATAAGGCATTCATTTTTAAATCACTTAAAAAAGACTTAATTTTATTGGATTAAGACAACAAGGATCTTCTTCTTCTTCTTCTTCTTTTGTATTCTTGAATGCTTTAGTAGGTAGATATATTAAGTCTCAAAGTTCGAGCCCACATTGAAGCTTTTTAAGTTATAAGGTTTTTTTTTTCCTTCCCTCCATACGAGTATTCTCACACTCTAGATAATGAACCTAATCTTTATTTATTACTTTGCAATGAGGACATTTTCCCATTTAATATTTCACTAGATAAAGGTACTTTTTTTTCTTATTTAAACTTTATATAAATTTCCACTTATTCTTTCTAAATTATATGTAGATAAGATATTGCATTTACAACACCATCAATTGGAATTAGTCTTAATTTTACTAGATTAAAACTTAATTTTACTGGATTAAGGCAACAAGTAAAATGCTTTAACAAGGACTTAATTTGCAATGAGGACCTTTAAATGAGCCAATACTCATTTTTCTTATTTAAACTTCATATAAATTCTCACTTATTCTTTCTAAATTATACACAGATAAGGCATTGTATTTATAACACCGTCAATTGGAATTAGATTTTGATAACAGGACACTCAAATTCTAAAGAGGCAAAATGAGTTAGTAACAAAGTTTCACAACCTAAAATAAGAAAGCAAGCCATGAAAAATAAAACCATAAACATCATTACCACTCGTATATAATTCCCACCACAACTCAACTCATAAGATAGTCTTAATTATATACCATTAGGGCCATCTATTGTGGTCAATGACTTGTGCCAATATCTCGTTGTAGCTTTATTTAATCATACCCTTGCAATCTGTCACTAAATGTATATGTTAGATTTCTATTATTTATGCTTGAAATTTCAAAATGCAACTTTGAAATCTTTTGCAAATATTCTTTAACCATTTCAGCTTACCCTAAACCTTCCTCTTAGCATTACTCAAGTAGAACCAAGCCCAGATTTTAGTTTTAAATTCCAACTATGTCCTAATCATGCTAGCTCATTGCTAGATGCATCATCTAACACAACCATTGGCCTCAAACTATTGCTTCATACTCAATAGGAAATTGTCTATTTCTCTAGCAGTCCTAAACCAAAATAATTCTTGGGCCTTGGTACCTTTAGTTTCACTATTGCCCATATCCAGCCTCAAGATGGTCTTTGGACCCAAGCCCTCAAATCCTCTAGCTCCTTCCTTAAGGAAGAAATTGTCCTCTCTATGGCATGGTTACATCCCTCCAACGACATCTCCTTTTGAAGCTCCGTCTCAAACCTACCTATGCTATCCTCCATGCTTGAATGCGACCCATCATGTTGGGCATGACCAGCTTCAATCTAAGCAATCTACTTAAATGCTTATCTTTTTTTTTGTTTGGAAAACCCTATACATAAGGAATGCCAACCCGAATTTTATTAATAAAATAAAATATTATCAAAAGAAAGGGGATATATACCTTGCCTCTCCAAAATGATATATACGTATAAGAGTATTATTTTCTTTGAAAAAAAAAAAACGATCAGGAAAAAAATGTAAAGTAGTGCTACGAACTTTAAAAAAAAAAAAAAAAAGGGACAAAACCAACCTATAAGCTTATGAACATCGCAACAAAAAGAGGGAAAATCCCCAACCTATCAAACGCAATTAAATATAAAAACAAACGATGAAGAATCTTTTTATATGGAAGAAGCTGCTATAGGCGGAAGAGCCAAATCTGACTCATTTAGTGGCTGCCATTTACTTCTATCCTATCTACAATGCAGAGCTACACTGACCAACCAGGTTTCTTGTATTTAGACAATTCCAAAACATCATAGGAAATAGATCGTTCATAATCATGGGCTTTGCATGCTAAAGCGTTATATATACAAATAGAAAAAGAAAAGTAGGCTTAGAGGAAGAGCTCTAACACTCACAACATCACTCCCAATTATTGTAATTTCCCATCAACCAAAACAAACTTAAATCGTGTCAAATATTAACAAATTTAAATAATATTGTCCTGTGAAGAAGTCCAAAATTAAGTGGGACCATAAAAGGTAAAATTTTTTAACTAAATATATCTTAATCATATTTAGTACTAAAAAAATTACTCAAATTTTGATTTGATATTACTGTTAAGAGGGGCTTTTATTTGGATTACTAAAATAATTTATTAAGTTGAACTCGAATATTTTACCATTTAATTTGGTGAATCTATAGTTCTATTTGAGCGAGACCATTGTGCGAGTTTATATAAAGTTTAATTGAGCGATGCTTCGATATAAACTTGATTACAAATATAAATATTTTCAAAGTATTAAGAGTGTGCTCAATTGACCTTGGTGGGGGCTAAATTTAAGCATCTCAAGTGAAAGTTTTGGCTTGAAGGCTCGAGTTTGAGTATTTCAATAAAAGTCAAGCTCAAGCATTGGATCATATTCTCCTAGATTTGATAAATGCTTATTTTATACCATTAGTACTGCCTAGAAGGCCTACCTTTTGGCCCCCCTTAGTTTTGGTTGTTTCGTCTAAAGCCACTCACTATTTTAGGTTGTCCAAATCCTTTTTGTCATTGCATGCATTATTAGGCCAACAAGCATCATATCACCTCCTTTAAATGAAATTCAAGGACATAACTCCAACATGCATGCTACAAATCATAGTTGCTATCACACCCCCAGGAACCACTCATTTCCTTTCCACATATTCATACCTTCCGCCAACTAAAAAAACCAAGTTATTGATATCATTTCCTCAATTGCATGAACAACTAAAACCTGAAGAAGGGAGTTAATAGCGTGTCAAATTACATGGCAATGCAAAGCTGTTCTTTCAGTCTATGTTGTTGTGTTTATATTTTCATTTTTGTTTCTACACTAGTGTCATTTAAGCCTTCATTTGCACACTCAACTATAAAGTTTCTTCCAGGATATGAAGGGTCTCTTCCTTTCCATCTTGAAACTGGGTGAGTACTACTATTACATTCATAATAATCATATGATATTAAAATAGAAATCTTAACTCACTAGCCCCATCTCATAGGTTTTAGTCAATGTGTCTTCACAAACTGAGGGAAATATTAAACTATAAATATGAATCTGTGTCTACTCATAAATTGTCTATTGCTTTAAATAGAGTTGATAATTTAATGTTGTTCTTGGAAATGCATTCAGGTATGTGGGTGTGGGAGAATCAGAAAGTGTACGATTATTCTACTATTTTGTTAAGTCAGAGAGAGATCCTAGAAATGACCCTATCATGCTTTGGCTAACTGGTGGCCCTGGTTGTTCCGCTTTCTCTGGTCTAATCTATGAAATTGGTAAGAAACTATTCAAAAGAAGTAGCACCAAATTATTGAAAAATAAATAAATAAATAAATAGTTTCATTTTTTTTCCACTTTCTTTCCTTTTGCCATTTGCTTTATCAAGGCATTCTTGTGACACTTCTCATTTTCTTCTCTTTTTCATTATCTTTTCACTTTCAGGTCCTCTAAATTTTAAAGTAACTGACTATAATGGAAGGTTACCTGAGTTGGTCTCAAATCCATATTCATGGACAAAGGTAAGGGTTCATTAGCCATTATTATACTATAGACAAGTGAAGAAAACAAAATGATAAAATGCCTCACTTTTATTCTCGATCAATAATAATATATACAAGACAAATCTCCATTGAATAAGCTTCTAGAATATAAAATATATCCTTAATTTTGTGTGATGGATAAACTTCACACAAAATTTATATACAATTGGTAAGCCTAAGCTCACAATCTATCCAAAACATTTATAACTTATCTACTAAAACATGCGGTGAAATCATAGCTTGCAAATCATTTCTAAAAATAATTGTTTGGGCAAAGACTTTGTTAAAACATCTGCTTGTTGATTCCTTGAAGTAATATACTATAACTTGATGTTTCCCTCTTCAAGTTCAGTCTTTATGAAATTTTTGTCAAGTCTAGCATGCTTCATTTGATCATGCTGAACTGGATTCTTGATAATATTAAGAGCCGATTTGCTATCACTAAATATTAGCAATCCTAACTGGCACCTTTAGATCTTGTAGTAGTCTTTATACCCATATTACTTCACAAAGTCCTTATTGAATGGCCTTGAATTCTGCCTCTACACTACTTCTGACAACCACTGATTGCTTCTTACTTTTCCAAGTGACTAGGTTCCCCTAGAGTTTAATACAAAATCCTAGAGTAGATTTACCATCTAGAGCATGACCTCTCAAATTTGCATCAACAAATGTTTCGAGATTCCTACATAGACCCTACTTGGAGCTCCTTTTAGATACCTAAGAATATGATTGGCACCATTCAAATGGTGTCTAGTTGGAGCATGCATAGCCTAGCTAACCAAACTAACTGAGTAAGCAAGATCTGGTCTGGTTAGTGATAAGTAAATTAGTCTTCCAACTAGCCTTTAATATTGATCTTTATCCGCAAATACATCATTTTCTAGTGCAAGACACTTCCAATTATGAGGAAGTGGAGTATTCATTGGTTTGCAAACCCAGTTTACTGGTTTCCTTCTATAGATCCAAGATATACTTCCTCTAACTCACCAAAATCCCCTTTTTGCTTCGTGTAATTTCTATTCCTAAAAAATACTTTAGGTTTCCAAGCTCCTTGATTTGCTTCTTTAAGTGGTTAATCTTAGCTTCATCATTACCTATAATAATCATGTCATCTACACATACAATGAGAATAGATTTCAAACCATCATTTCCATGTTTTACAAAATGTCTATGTTCTACCTAACTCTATGTGTAACCCAAAGCAACCATTCTATCCCTAAATTTATTAAACCAAGCTCTTAGAGATTGTTTTAAACCATATAGGGACTTATTTAACCTACATACTATCAGAGAAATAATATTCTATTCCAAAAAAATAATATTTGTTTCATACAGTGTTGGTCAGCCTTTATATACAAAAGAAACCTAGCAAAAATTAGGAAATTATCTATCACATCCAATGATTTATAGGACTCATAGCTGTACAAAATAGGAAAAGAAAAACATAGCTGTAAGTATCCTAATTATACTAAAAAATATTTTTCTTAAAATATAATTTTCCCACACTCTCCCTCAAGCTGGTGAATAGATATTTTCCATTCCCAACTTAGATACAATAGTTTGAAACATTGAGCTATTTAACCATTTAGTTAGGACATCTGCAAGTTGTCCATTTGTTGACTCATAAGGCATGCAGATTAGTCCAATGTCCAATGTCTCCTTGATAAAATGTCTATCAATCTCAATGTGCTTTGTTCAGTCATATTGTAATGAATTGTGAGCTATGTTAATTGCAAACTTGTTGTCACAATAGAATCTCATAGTTTTTATCACCTCTATAATGGTCAAGTTCCTACCATAATGATTTTAATTAGTTGGCATATTCAGTCATTGTTTTCTGTTAGGGTCGGCCGTACACAAGTAAACTAAAATAGGAAAGAAAATAAAGACGCAAATTTTACCCTGATTCACCCGTTAATTAGGGCTACGTCTAGTAGAGGATTCCACTAAAATTAACACCCCACTCTCTTGTTTTTCGTCACTCAATTACAAGTGAAAAAAAAAAAGAATATATAGAATAGCTATTTATGGGCCAAAACCCAAACTTTTAATCAAGAAATATGGGCTTAATTGCTAAAAGCCTCCTAACATCCAAGGGGCGCTGCCCTCTTGAGACCCCCGCCGGGGCGGCTTCCCCAGACCCCCGCCCGCTCAACGTGGAGCAGGATCCACGTGCTTTTTTGTCGTAGGGGAGTATGAGCAACACCCTAACATTTTCATCCCTTGTTTTGCATCCATCGTCTTCATCTGAACTTCATACACATGAGCTGCATCTTTAGACTTAGAATAAGTCTCTTGGATAGTGTCCCAAACCTCTTTGGCGGTCGCTAGAAACATACACGTGTCGCTAATTTCTTAATCATAGAATTCAATAACCATGCCATGATCATGGAGTCTTCTTCATCCTATGCTTCAAATTGAGGATGCTCCTTCTTCGACCCTATACTCGTGAGATGACTGATTTTTTCTTTTCCTTTCAATGTCGCTCAAACAAGTTGAGACCATTTAAGCTAATCTTTTCCATTCAACCTATATGCAAGTTAAATGCTTTGAAGCTCACCAATCTATTGGAAGTGAGGTTCTTCACCAAACCAAACAGTATTCCCTATTATTTCCGACATGTTATCAGCTATTAAGGCTGATCAAATGAAAATGTCAAAGTAGCAATTAAGGAAAGAAACCAGCAATTAAGTCCTGCCAAAAAACAAATAAACGAAGAGCATGTTTGTGGAGGGTATCGTCAGAAGTGGAGACGCAGCAATTAAGGCCGGCCAATAAAAAAGGAGAGAGCACATTTGTGAAGGGTGTTGTCAGAGGAGTGTCTTCGGAAGCAAAGACGAGGTGGCAAGATGATTCTGTTAGCAGAAGTGGGAGCGAAGAGACTACCATAAGTTTGACCAAAAAACCATAGATCCTCACACGCGCTATGATAGTTTGAAGGTCCGTTCAGGCTTAAATTCGTGGGTTTGTGTACGTTTGCCCGATGTCTAATCAGACTATGGTAACTCTAAGCAGACTTCGATGACTCACAACGATTTCGATGACTCATGGGTGAGAAAGTCGATCGGTATTATGAAGACCGAAAAAAATTAGAATTCTAGTGATGAAGGCTAAAAAAATTTCCATTTTGTAATTTTAAAGGCTATGATACCATATCAAAGAAATAATATTCTATTTCAAAAAAATACAATCGGTTTCATACGTCAACTTCGATGACTCACAACGATTTCAATGACTCATGGGTGAGAAAGTCGATCGGTATTATGAAGACCGAAAAAATTAGAATCCTAGTGATGAAGGCTAAAAAAATTCCCATTTTGTAATTTTAAAGGCTATGATACCATATCAAAGAAATAATATTCTATTTCGAAAAAATACAATCGGTTTCATACAATGTTGATTAGCCTTTATACATAAAAAAAATCTAGTAGAAATTAAAAAAATATAAATTAGGAAACTATCTATCATATCTCATGACTTATGGGACTTCTAGCTATACAAAATAGGAAAAGAAAAACACGTAAGTATCCTAATTTTACTAAAAAATATTTTTCCTAAAAATAAAATTTTCCCACACATACCTTTCTTTCATCTCCTTCAATCGTAAAACCAAGTGGCAATTTCATATAGATCTCTTCCTTAAGATCTCCATTCAAGAATGCATTTTTTACATCAAGTTGATGTAATGGCCATTCCAAATTTACTACTAAGGATAATATAACTCTAACAGAATTCAGTTTTGCCACAGGAACAAATGCCTCCTCATAATCAATACCATACATCTAAGTGTAACCAATCTAGCCTTGTATCATTATATACTTCCATCATATCAATACTTAATATTAAAGACTCATTTACTCCCCACTACTTTCTTACCTATAGGAAGATCAACCACTTTCCACGTATTATTCTGATTTAGAGCCTTCATTTCCTCAAGAACAACATGTTTCCAATTTCCATCAACCAATGCTTCATATATATTCTTAGGAATAACTACTGTATCCACTTGAGTAGCAAAGACATGAAACTATGGTGAGAGTTAAAAATAACTTAAATAGTTAGAAATAGGATTACCTTGCACAAGCCCTTCTCTCCTTTCTCATTGCTATAGGAAGATCTGTTGAAATCTGTTTTGCCTCATCCTCTTTTGACGAGACCATTGGCGTCAAATTGGATAATTGATCATGATGAGGAAGTTCAATTCTATGTGTATACACATGAATTGGGGGATCATTTGAAATGTTGTCTTAACTTGTAGTTCTTGGTTCTAACTCAAGAACTTGTGAATTAGTGTTTCCCTTCCTTGGATGTGTGTTTGATGCTAGCATATTAGAATTGGAATTAAACATTGAATCAAATGTAGTAGGTTTATTATCTAAAGAAGATTGTTGTTGACTTTGATTCAACAAAGGAGGCTCAATATAAAGTTCTTGACCAAATGGACACTACTTGTTCAAACTTAATAAAGGAGTGCTAGACAACAAATAAAAAATTTCTCCTTCAAACAAAGGAAGACAACACTTCTTTTCTTCAATAGTAGTATTTTCTTAAATGAATTGCAATAATAAGGTTGTTCTTTAAGAAACACAGTATCATATGTTGTAAAGAGACGCTTACTAGGTGGGTGATAGCATCTATACCCCTTTTATACAGGAGAATATCCTAAAAATATGTGTTTGAGTGCTTTAGGCTCAAGTTTATGTCTGTGTGGGGAATTATCCAAGATAAAAACAAAACATCCAAAAACCTTAGGAGGTAGTGTATTGAAGACACTGGAATTAGGATGGGATTATAACAAGACACTTAAGGGTGTTTAAAGTTGAGTACCTTTGAAGGAGTCCAAATAATTAGATACAAAGAGGTTAATATTGCATCACTCCAAAATCTGTTAGGAACATTGCTAGAAAGCATCATAGCACGAGCTATCTTAAGAATGTGTATTTTTTCTTTCTATTATTCTATTTTGTTGTGGAGTATACACACATGAGCTTTGGTGAACTATTCCATTGTTAGTGAGATATGTTTGAAGATCATTAGAAAAATATTCTTTTCCATTGTCTATACGAAAAAATTAAATATTAGTTTGAAACAAGTTGAGAACAAATTTGTGGAATTACATAAAAACATAAGAGATATTTCCCTTTTCTTTAAGAAGATAAATCCAACATACTCTAAAATGATATTAATAAAAGTAATAAAACACTTACAATTAGAATATGTTATACACAAATTGGACCCCACACATCACTATGTACAAGATGGAACAACTTTGATGGAACATAAGAACATATGTGAATTTTTTGAGAATTTAGCCAAAATACAATGTTCACACTAAAAATCATAAGGTTCTTTGTTTATGAACAGATTTGAATATAAGTTCTTCATATAGGCAAAACTAAGATGCCCCAAATGCTTATGCCATAACATTATCTTTGACTTAGTTTGAATGGAAATAAAAGACAGACTTTCAAACTCGGACCTAGACTTTATTCTAGATAGAAAGTAGAGACCATTAACTTCCTTAGTACTACCAATCGTCCTCCCTGAAGCTAGGTCCTATATAACACAACCATCAAAGGAAAAAATTAGTTTATACTTCATATCTTTCATCAAACTACTTGCTGAAACCAGATTATATCGAATCTCAGGTACAAACAAGATATCATTTGATATCAAACCATCAATAACTATAGTTCCTTTCCCTATTGCTACAGTACTCTTACCATTAGCAACTTGAATACTACTTAATTTGAAACTAGTATTTAAATTTTTTGAAAAAACATATAGAATTACACATGTAATCAGAAACTCCAGTGTCAAGTATCCATGTATCCTTTTCTATGTCGTTAGGAGGAATTCGATAATTACCTTTTTGTGCAATAGCTGTGGTAGGAGTCAATTCAGTAGGCTGAGTATTACCAGAATTTAGTTGCATCTGACCCAAGATCTGTTGCAAGATGGTAATCTGATCATTTGTTAAACAAATAGCCGAATCGGTATTCTGTATAATCTGGTTTGTGGAAGTATTCTGCCTATCTTCAATCTCAGCTACTTCAGCCACCTGTACCGATCTAGGATTTGAAGAAGTAAACCTGGAGTTCTTCATCTGGCGCTTTCACCCTTAGATTATCAGGTTTGCCATTCAATTTCCAGCAAGTTGAACGTGTATGGTTTGATTTTTGACAGAAATCATACCACATGTTAGTCTTGGCAGCCATGCTCGAATCTCTAGCGGATCCTTTCTTCGTCAACAATGCTGAGCTCGAGTAGATGAATCAGCTGACATCATTACTAGACAACAGCTGGCTTCTCTTCTTACTTTAGCAAAAGCCTCTTTGAGATTAGCAAACTGCTGCTTCCCTATCAACCTTCCTCTTACCTCATCCAAATCCGAATTCAAGCCATACAGAAAATCGTACACTCTGTCATTTTCCAACAAAGAGCTATACTTTAACCCATCATCTACACACTTCCAGTCCACCTCGTAAAACAAGTCTATTTCTTGCCAAAGTTCCATTGATGTATTGTAATACTCAGTTACACTCATTGGTCCTTGAATAGTAGCACGTAATTTTGATCGCAATTCAAAACGTTGGGAAGAATTGGCCAAGTCCAAATACATCTCTTGCACCGCATCCCAAATTTGTTTAACCGTTTCACAAAACAAGTAAGTCCTCCCTATTTTCGGATCCATGGAATTGACCAACCAGGCCATATCCATCGAGTTTTCCGCTTCCCAGATTCCATACTCATCTGAATCTTTGTTAGGTGGCACAATAGACCCATTTATATAACCAAGTTTTCCTTTCCCCCGAATCACCAACTTAAGCGATTGGAACCATTCCCTAAAATTCACAACGTTGAGTTTATGTCGCGTGATTTGGAGTGAATGAGGTTCGCTAGACATACCTTGGACTGATTGGGTTTGAGAGGCTGCACTCGGATCTTCTAGGGTTCCGAATCTAAACCAAGATCCTGGTGTGCTACCTGGTTTTTCACCTTTCCCACTAATTTTGGATCAGCAGAGTCAATTTAGGACCAACTTGCTCTGATCCCATGAAGAAAACAGAATGATAAAATGCCTCACTTTTATTCTCGATCAATAACAATATATACAAGATAGATCTCCATTGGATAAGCTTCTAGGATATAACCTAATTTTGTGCGATGGATAAACTTCACAGTTGCTAAGCCTAAGCTAATAATCTATCCAAAATATTTATAACTATTCTACTAAAACATGCAGTAAAATCATGCAACATATATTAACTTCAATAGGTAGTTTTTTCTCAGGTTACTATAGATGGATGCCCTGGATACTTGAAATTGTTGTGTGAATTGAATTACATCTGCTTCACTCATCTGGTGGCTCTCAAGCGGTCAAAGCACCGATTTTAATGCTTTTATGATTCCCTAATAAAATTTAGTTTCACAATAAACTTGTTTAAAACTTTATAACTTCAATATTAATTGATTAACATTCTCTCACTCTTGTGCACTGAGAGTTTGATTGAAGTCTATCCAGTAGAACAATCAAATAGCAATGAAATGAGTACACGGGGTTTGATCTTGGTATCTACTGCTCTCATACTCAACTCCCTCTCAAGTGGAAATGGAGTTGAGTAAACAAAAGAAGCACATAATTCCAAGGTGCATCAACATTATGTTTTACTTTTACCTCTCAGCATGAATGAGAAATATAATGAATCTTGCAGGTGTCCAACATTATATTTGTAGATGCACCGGTTGGTACTGGGTTTTCCTATGCCAAAAATGCACTTGCTATAGAGTCAGGCGATTTCCTGCAAGTGCACCATCTCAACCAGTTCCTTAGGAAGGTAACCTGAAGGTCTAAAGATCCTGCAGTTTCTACTAATCGTAAATTATGCATTTCTCTATTTTTTGAAGAAGGGATTGGATTGGATTTGGTTTGATACTCAAATTTTTCACGTGGATAAGTAATGATGTTCAGATTTATCTTTTTAAAGCTCATTGTTTTGACCCCTTGAATGAGAGACGAAGCATGTTGCAGCCAGAAGCAGAACTCTCAATCTTCTAATCATTTTCTTCCTATGCTACTTTCAGTGGCTAGCTAATCGCACAGAATTCCTATCAAATCCGGTCTATATTGGTGGAGACTCATATTCTGGCATCACAGTCCCAATACTCGTTGAAGAGATCATAAATGGTACGAAACAAGTTACCTATAATAGATTCATCAGCCAAGAAAACTACCATTTGGGAAGAAGTATTTAATCTGGACAGTGAAGAGTCTAATTGAAATGGAAGAAAAATGAGAAAATTGTGGTGAAGTTGATTCAGCATTTACATGCAATCTGCTAAAAATTCTTTTTGGGTAGATAACCATCCTTGCAAACTTTTAGGATGTCACTGACACTCCATTTATTTTCTTTTAATTGTATACTTAAGACTCCTAATATTGCACCTTTTCCATAAGTTTCATTACTACAAAAACACCCTGATAAGTTTTTTTAACTGCATTGTAGCTCCATGGACACCCCTAACATATTCTATAACTGCACGTCACATGTTATAGGAGTATAAGTGCACGGTCAGATAAGAACCTGGCACATCTGTATAATTTTAAAAGTTTTCTGGGATATACAGGATAATTTAGCCATTCTTTTTTTCCCCACTTATACATGCATCTCCCTGCAGGAAATGATGAAGGCCAAAAACCACCGGTAAATCTCAAGGTTTGGACACTCTAGCCATTGTTTTACGTCAAAGTTGCTGAGATCAGGATAACATGCACTCGTTTTAAATTTTTCTTTCTTTTTTTTTTCGCCTCTAATGATAAGTAGCTGAATTATAGGGATGCTTGCTTGGGAATCCTGTAACTGAACCTGTTGTAGAGCGAAATTCAGTCGTACCATATGCACATGGAATGGGGCTCATCTCTGACGAACTCTACGAGGTGTTGTAAGCTTATTACACACAAAATATCATAACAACTGCACATAAAATGAGAATTTAGAATATGGCTGCAAAATTCATTTCTCTTCGGACTCTTTTTGCAGTCCCTGCAGAGAACTTGTAAAGGAAATTATCAATATTTCGATCCCACAAGAAGTCCCGAGTGTTCTAAGGACCTGCAATATTACTCTAAGGTAGATTTGATACCTGTACATCCGGTTAAGAGCTGCTTTTAGTACGTTCTGTTAACATTTTTTCATGTTTGGCATTTGGTAAAACTATTTTGCAGTGTGTTTCAGGACTCCAGGCAGCACAAATTTTAGAACCATTATGTCCATTTGCCTCGCCCAAGCCAACAGAAATATTGAGAAGAAGATCTCTCAATGAAAACTTCTTGATTGCTGAACGGAGTGGCATTGATTTTAGCTGCCGTGTAAATTCTACATTCTGCTCTGCTTCATTAAAAATATGGCTTGACGAATTGACATGCATGGAGTTGCAAAATTAAGTGTGCCACTCAAAACTCGTCAACTTCTTCCCAAGGAAACCACATAAACAGCATTTGTATCAGTTAATATCTGGAGCATACTCAAAAGCTGGTGGTTATCTTTTATTGTTTATTCAGAAGGATGAAGGGAGATTCTATCACTACCAGTGTCACATTTTTTTGGCAGTTTACACATTCTCTTCAACTAATTTAATTAAAAAAACCTGCTTGCATGCGCATGTGTCTGGTGCATGGTGGCCTGTCCATACCCCCTCAAAGGCTTTAGTGGCACGCTGGAGTAGTGTGTATGCATGTATGTTTGTTTACTGATTTAAATGAGGTTCTATCATCACCCACATATTATGTGGTTTTTAACAGTCTGCTCATTCCCTTCGACTAGCTTAAGAAAAACTCAAAAGCATTATGCCAATCGTTTAGCCTTTCATTAGAAATATTAACATTTCTATTGTGCCCTCGGTATAAGATCATCATGGTTCCTCTACTACAGAGTTATGGTTACACGCTTTCAACCCAATGGATGAACAATCCTCGTGTCCGAGAGGCTCTTCACATAAGGAATGTAAGGAAAAGTTTCACTCAAAAAATGTGAATAGCAGCATATACATGTGATACATATTAACAAGCACGATAACAATTGCAGGGCAGTATTGATATCTGGCAAAGATGCAACTATGGATTGAAGTATAAAAGCGATGTCGCCAGCAGCTATCAGTATCATGTAAACCTTAGTAAGAAAGGCCTCCGTTCATTAATATACAGGTAAGACCGCTTGGTTTGGCATGCAAACAACATGTTTTGTGTACTTGAATTCGAGGCATATATCATACAAACCTTTTTCTGTTGAAACAGTGGTGACCATGACATGATCGTGCCATTCTTGGGCACTCAAGCATGGATAAGATCTTTGAACTATTCGATCATTGACGACTGGAGACCATGGATTGCTGAAGGTCAAGTTGGAGGGTAAGTGACATGAAACAGGTCCAATATTTTCGTGATTCCAACGCAATCATCAAGTAGGTTAACAGGAAATTTTGAGTTATTGATTTGCAGTTACACACGGACTTACGCAAATCAGATGACATTTGCAACCGTGAAGGCAAGAAATTTTGATTCGCATCGACCAGCATCGTAAGTATATTGTGACATCGCAGCACTTTTCATTTACTTCCGCATTTTGTTTCAGGGAGGTGGTCACACAGCTCCTGAATACAGACCCAAGGAAGCGTTTTACATGTACAAAAGATGGATATCTGAGGAGCCACTTTAATCACCATGAAGTTAGCAGGCGTTTCACCTTCCTCTCCAACCATGCTGTCTCACTCTTACTGTCAATTATTGGGTCATGATCCATACAATAAATCACACGGGATTGTGCAAGACAACATAGAAAGATTCATGTAGTTGATCGGAGGCTTTTTAAAAAAAAAAATTCCCCCCTCAAACCTTGCGGACGCATTCAATCTAAAAACAAGCATCACCCAGAAGCAATGTCCAAGATTATTCTACTTATTTCACTTGATTATTCATCATGAATGATCTACTTAAAATGCTGTGCAATAATATTGTCATACGCCTTCTTGCTCTGGTAGTAATAGCTTAAGATCCAATTCTCCGACTAAGAGTAATAGTGGAAGCTCCAGCACTTCATTTTTATCCTCTTGCAACATTACAACCCAAAACATCATTTTCCCATCACCCACGCTAATTTATCGTAAATGCATAAACTCGTTCAGATATGATTTCATATTTGCCAGCCAAAGGCATGGAAGGAATAGCAACTTGTAGATTCATGAAAGATGTTAAGAAGAGCATGAATATGGAGCAGCTAGAGTACGCACATTTTATCTTTTAAAGAAAAAATTGCACCACCTCTTGTTCAATAAAATGCAAACTGTTGCGAGGGAAATATAATCAAAGAAAGCATTTGAAGGCACAAACAAAGCCATTGGAGGATGGTTATTAGAGCCATGAAATCAATCTTGCATAATGACCATATATATTGGTTAGAATCATGTGAATCTTTCTGTGAAAACACCTTCGTTACAGTATTGAATTGGAAAACACCTTTTAGCCATCACATCTTTAGTTGGTTAACAGAATTGAAGATCACAGAAGGGTTCGTCTAGCAGAGTAAATTTTTTTCATGTTTAAAAAGGCAAAAAAAAAAGCATAAGAAAGGATGTAACACTCAAAATTCCTTGACCTCAAATTCATCCTTACTTTACTGTCTTCTGGATTAGATGTGTGTGGCATGTGAGAAACTGCAACTCAAATAGCACAAAAAACAGGATGCTTATCAGCTAGGAGAACAGAAATTGGTTCTCCACATTATCGGTTCTATCAAGAAGACCTATTGCATTATGCTGTGGTAAACAGTTCTAAATACAACATTACAACCTCTGTAATCTCTCAATAAGTATTAAATTACAGCTGGCTGAGGCATTTCAAAACCCGGGCAAAACATCCCCTTCCTCGCAAAGCTGACACAACCACCATACGTAGTGAATAGAAGGTGGCTTCTATGCTAGGGTCATCCCTTTACTGTCACTGTATGAGAAACCAAAATTCTTGCCCAATAAAGGTGAGCATGTATAAAAGAATTGGAAATGCACAAGCTCCTCACTTATCACGCTGCTCCTTTGGTAGTAAATCATTTCTCCTGAATCTATAGTTAAGCCTTATGCCTGGAAAAGAGAAAAAGGCTTAATTAGAACAATCAATAGCAGAATCATATTTTCAATACTTTCTTCATTTCCGTGCATGACAAGAGACCACCTGGTCATCAAAAGCAATGTATGACTGACTAGAGATAAGGAAAGAGAGAGGTGCAGCATATTAGAAAAAAATTAAATGAAGCTGCATATCAATCCCTTACAGATTAATATTCTATTGCCAACTAGGAAAAATGATTTGGAATTGGCAGCTAAGAATTTTGACCAATCAACTAAGTTCCTACTGTAAAGGGAGAAAGAAAACCCATTTGCCAAATACATTCCACCAATGCCACAAGAAGAAGAAATATGGATGAAAAAATTTTTGAACTCGATAAATTACCATTAGAATTTCTTGAGAAAAACTTCAAAACCTCATCTATAATTATCACCTGCAGTTTCAGAAATAACAATTGTTATGGTAATGCATAGAAGGATAGTATTTGAGCTCCATCAGGAAGATGCTTCTAAACTCAGCATGAAGAACTTCTTCATTACATAACATTATGATTCTGATCATTAGTACGCACTAGAATATCCATAAGGTTGATAATTCTTCACATTAAACCATTATTAAGAGCACCATGCATTAAAGATGAGAAAGATTTTTAAAGTTCTTTGGAAGGTATTTCAAAAAACTGGCTTTAGATTCCTCCTTTTAGTTTCTGGTAAAAAAAAAAAAAAAGATTCCTTGCAAGGCTTGCAAAAAATGTGGGAATTTGTTGTCCCTTTAAGAGAGAGTAGAGAATTTAGTCCTGCCAACTCTCCTCTCCCTCTCTCCAATTTGCCTCCAATGAAACGGAATAAAAGTCACAATAATTCCATATTAAGAGGGTCACTCTAGTTTGAAACTGGATGTGAATATGAGAAGTCCAAAGATAGAAAGAAATCACCACAAAAAGTAAAAGAAAGAACACCAAGCATTTTACACCTGAAAAAATGGCAAATTACTTAATTGGTGGTAAGGCTGCAAACACACGAGCTACTTGAGCTCAACTCTGCTTGGCTCAAGCTTGATTAGTAAATGGGTCAAGCTAAAACTTAAAATAATGCTCATTCATTGGAACAAGTAAAGCTCGAACTCCTATTTAGGCTCAAAAGCAAGCTCGTTTATATTATTAACGAACCGGCTTACAAACAGGCTTACTAACGGGTTTGTAAGTAGGCTTATTTATATTGTTTTTGGGTAAATAGGCTTATTTATATTGTTATCAACTAACTTATGGATAAATTCGCTAACAAGCTTATAAGCACACTCATAAGTTGGTTTTCACTTATATTATTAACCAATTGGATTGCAAACAAGCTTAAGAGTAAGCTCACAAATCAATATATTATATTAAAAATCATAATATATATATATATATAAATAACGGGTTATTGATAGGCTTACTAATGGGTTCATAAGTAGGCTTATTTATATTGTTTTTGGGCATATAAGCTTATTTATATTGTTATCAACTAACTTATGGATAAATTCGCTAACAAGCTTATAAGCACACTCATAAGTTGGTTTTCACTTATATTATTAACCAATTGGATTGCAAACAAGCTTAAGAGTAAGCTCACAAATCAATATATTATATTCAAAATCATAATATATATATAAATATAACATAAGAGGGAACTTTTACGATATAGTCACTTAAAACCCATATTTTAGATCCCCATGTTTTTTTGTTACCTTCATACTAAGGAGTAGTAGACTTTAAAATATATTATGCTTGGCTAATGCATGATTTCGTATAGATGCAACCATTTATTTTTGTTTTATAAATTTGTGTTTGAAATAATAAAATTTTATATTAATTTCAATAAAAAAAATGAAAAGGTAAATTTTTAAATTTTGAATTAATTTCAAGCCTTAATTTGAACTCAAGCTCGTTTTTGTCTCACTTATCTAAACAAAATCGAACTCAAGCTTCTTGAACTCAAACTCAAGCTCGTTTAGGCTTATTTATCTAAACGAGCTTAGAGCAGGACTCAGGCTCGGACTCGAACTCAAAGTCGTTTAGATAAACGAGTCAAACTCAAGCTTTAAATTCTTTAATAAACTAAAACTCAAGTCTATAATTTTCAAACTCAGCTCTTGCCTCAAGCTTGATAATTTTCTAATGAGCCAAGCTCGAGACTTTAAAAGCTCAACTCGGGTTGACTCATTTGCAACCCTAATTAGTGGTTACATTTTTCTTTTCATAAGAGATAAAATGTGTGCATGCATTTGATTGGAATTTATATTACAAGAACTTAAAAAATTGATGGATGACATACAGGGAAGGATAGATACAATACAACAGTCCAGTCAGCCCAAGACAGCGGTGTTACCTGCAAGCAAACATAGCAAGGTTTATTGAATGCACAAAGAAAGTCAGTGTAATTTAAAAAAAAAAAATAGTTAGATGACAATAGAGACAATGGCAACTTACAGAGAAAAGAACAGACAACGGATGTACATATAAGATTAAGATATGAAGAAGCATGGTCAGTATGATCGACCCAACTAGCCATAAGTTACTCCATGGAGGGACAACACTGGAATGAAGCCAAATTCAGATGATTACAATAAACAGCGTTTCAATTGTCAGAACCAAATGATAATAAAAAGGAGGATGTGTAATAAAGTTGTTATCATCATATTTTGGACAAAAGAATCTACAAGGAAGGGAGGGGTAACTGCATATGGTTTGCAATAAAGCAGCACCAAACTCAGCGAAGATTTCAACTATACACTCCATGATCTAAAGAGACATAAGAGAATTGAACTCACAGAAGGGATTGATTTTCACTAAGATTGTTGAGGGCATTGAACATCTCAACTACAACAAGGACAGTCATTGATACCGTTGAAGGATGCCGATTTTCGAATATACTACATGGATAAGTCGTCTCCCTTGTGGAACAAGAGTCAAAGTTCATCTGAAATGGACAAAAAACTGAGTAATACAAAATCTACCGGTTGAATTTTGTGCAAAGAGTTTGATGAGCATGCATTATTTAGAGTAAAAAAAAAAAAGTTAAGATCGATAACGTGTATATATTGAAGCAAATTGCACCCCCATCCCATAAATTATGCAATTATCTTTACCCAAAAAAAAAAATTAAAATAATAACTCTCGAATTTCTGCACTTAAAACCTAAACTCTAAAAACCTAGGTGTGACTATTTCTGCAAACCACTCCAAGAAGCAACATTATAGAGGGGTGGGAAGCTAAGTCCACATCTTTGAGTCATGGGTGTGAATGCACAAATTGTAGATAAGAGGGTCAAGTAATTTGCCCCATTTTTTTCATCTTTATAGTGTGAAATATGCCCACATCAAAATACTTTTCAGCTTTCCCTCACTTTCATGAGGATCTAATTCTTCATCTTCCTCTCACTTCTTATTTTTCCATATTTGAATCACTCTAAAGTGAGGCTTCAACCAGCTTGCTCCAGTCCACTTATCATATAGCTTACAAGAGCATCTCACTTTGATGGGGCTCCACTTATGCTCGCTTTGACCCAACTAGTCACTACCTAAAACACTGATCATCTGACCCACACACTCACTACACCAAATTAGCAACCATTACAAACTCTTCTGCCATTAAGCTTCTCACCAGCAGGCCATATTACTCCAATGAATTGTGCTGGATGTGTTGTTCCTTGATTTATCAATTTATTCCATTAAGGATTGCTTCTTCACTAGTGCTTCAAAAGCTTATACATGCAAACCACACTTAAATATGATTTCTTACTATTCTCAGTTATATTCCAATTCCAATATGTTTTCATAAGATACCATGCACGCTCCAAAAAATTATTCCAGCACAATCCATATTTAATAAAATGAGGAGAATTTGCCATAAATTTTTTTCTTATTTTTTCCATACAATCCAGTAAAATTACAACCAGTTTTCCCTCAACACTTTCATGGAAAGAGAAAAATGAGGTAGAAACCCCAAGAACAAGACTATATTGTAGATATTGGCAGTATTTAACCAGAAAGATTGAGCACTGTTAATCAACAGCATTGATGACATAAACATTACAATAAAGAGGATTTCATAAATTGCATAGAGAATACCAATTCACTATAAGGTAATTTAGGGCCATCATCCGAGTAAACAAACCACCATATAAACCCAGCAACAGTGGCAAGGCCAACATAAGCTGCATCAACCACATTTACAATGGACATTATTATCTTTGTGAAATTAAAATAAAAATTTGGTGCTATGAATGAATATCCAGAGTATGCAGGAAAAGAATCTGAGTGAATTTGAAATGCGCAGCACACTAAAATAAAGCATTGTAAAATTTATTTCTTTTACTAGAATGACCATGTTCCTTATTTATATAACTGCTCTAAAACATAAATTTTTCCCTAACACTCTTGTTTCCATTCAAATTCTATTAACAACTGCATGAGACAGAGCACAGTGCTAGGTATGATTCACGAGGTATGTATTATCAAGGCTCAAGCAGACATCCACAAACCAGCATAAATAGATGATTTTAAATGGGGAGGCACCATCAGACAATTTGTCTGCTTATCTATTCATACTCTAAAACAAGTATCAGTGCAAACTTTCTTAATATTTGATTCACGTGAATGATGATGTACTTCTTTACAGAATATTTCCCAATAAAGAATACATAATGACCAGAATCCCAACAATCAGAAGCACAACAAAAGGGTTTTATGTATCCAGATAAGAGCATAAAAGTGCATCTGATGAAAGGATCATGTGTACAATGTACTCTGATTTCAGAAGAGGGGACAAAAAGGATTTGTCTGAGTCACTTCATTTCATTTTGTCCAAGCTAATTCTCTATTTGCCCAAGTTTCTTCTTTTTTGTCTAACTCACTTTTTTCTTTATGAGATGCATCCTTTGGTTTTGATTAGCTACTAGTTTAAGAGAAAACATTGCAAGTAGCTGACTTCAGCAGAATAATATGGATCTCAATGCATAAGCTCACGTTGATATCTATAATTGGAAGACAATATAGAATACATAGATAACTGCATCCCATGAAAAAGAAAATGTGGACAATAAAGACAAGTTACAACCTCCAATTACCAAGTAACGGAAGAACAACCAGCCAGTCACGACTGCTTCAGTCACCTGTTAATGCCAAATGATCAAGTCAAAGTATTTCTTTTCAGATCTATTGAGTTCTATGGATTTATACTGGCAGGTAACAAAGATTCTGCAAACAAATTCGAGTTGCAGCTAATTAAACCAAGAGAGAGAGAGAGAGGTCCAAGTTGCAGCTCAAGAAGGAGAAATTTTAAAGCTAACTTCAAAGGAGGAAATTTCCTAAACTTCTTAACAGAAATTCCCCCATTCCCATAGGAACAAGGAAGCATCTAGGATTAAATTCCATAGAGATGCCTATGATTCATTTTTTTTCCTTTTCTGTTAGGATATCCAGAGCAACAGTTGTTTTCTGAGTGGGAAACAAAAAATAGAAATAAGGATTGACACTTGATCTCCATATATTTCAAGAGTCAACACAAAAAGTGTGTATCTTAAATGCACAAGCAACTTCGCACTATCATTTTCTAGCTGAGATTATCATAACTTCATACCAACACTCCTATCTGAGATTATCCATCATTTAGGAAAGCCATATGGGAAAAAAGAGAAAATCAATTAATAAAACAATATTCACCAGAAAGATAACCAATTAGATCAATACCTTTCGTGGTTTGGCTTTCATAACATCACAGTCTTGCTTATTAAAACCAATAGCAGTGGCTGGCAACCCATCAGTAACCAAATTGACCCATAGAAGCTGGACCTGAAAAATTGGAGGGAAAAAATAATTCTTTATGACCTCTTTGGGGAAACAGATAGAACTGTACTGCCAGACGAAAAACAGCTCCCACAGATGCCTTCAGTAGGAAATTCTTTATAAAAGTTAGAAAGCTTTCCTCATTTTTGACAGCCACCAAATTTTCCATATGGAAACAAATATCCAGTTTACAAATTTCACCAAATTAAGCAGATTGTGGTAGAACCTAATCATTAGTTGATGCTGTGAGCATGGGGCTGATTTTTTTTTTTTTTAATAAGTTTTGTGATCCAAATAAACTTACAGGAGCAAGGGTATCAGGTATTCCAACCACAGCAGCCACAAAGATACACACAACTTCACCAATGTTAGAAGAGATCATGTATCTGATAAACTGCTTTGTGTTATTATATATTGCCCTTCCTTCTGCAACGGCCTGCCAGAAGAAGATTTTTAGAAGCTAGCACAAGGTTTCTTGATAGAAAGGTACAAGTACCTTCCCAAAAAAAAAAAAAAAAAAAGGAAAACAACAAGTTTAAAGCAAGGATCAAGGAAAATTTATATACCGCAACGATAGAAGCAAAATTGTCATCAGCCAGAACCATATCAGAAGCACTCTGGAAAGATCACAGACAATAAAACCAAATAATTAGGTGACACAACTCACTGTACAACTATGTAGCAACAGCACAAACACTAACTAGGAGTTTTTCTCTTCTTCTTCTTTTTTCATTTGATTTTTGCACACTAGTGGAGGGGGGGTTGTCCTAGTAGTTTCCAAGAGAGTCAAGCATATTAACCGGAGAGTCAAGCATATTAACCATGAAAAATTACACATTGACTAGCATAAATGATACAAGTGATTAATAACAGATGAGAAACAGAGAAAGATGTGAAGGCCATCTGGCAAGAACAGACATCATTTTTTTCTCCTATTCTTTTATGGGTGAATTGAGACATTATGTATTTAGGGTCTGTAGGAAAAGGATATTACTAATGCTTTTTGGACTAAAAGCCAATTATTAGGTTTTCACTGAACTCACATACAAATATGAGGTTAAGACAGATTTTTTTGGTAGTGAGAATTGCTAGAAGAAAACTTACCTTGGCAACTGCTGTCCCCGATCCCATTGCAATGCCAATGTCTGCTTTCTTCACCGCAGGTGCATCATTAACACCATCACCAGTCATTGCGACCTAGGAATGATTTTTTAGATTACATACAAGTAAAAGAATGAAACACGTATCATAGAAGTCAAATATGAGGCAGCTAGGAAAAACAGCAATAAGATAACAACACCTATTGTTGGCAATAGCTAGAAAAATCATTGCACCAAAAGAGCTGCAGGAAAGCTACCAGATTTTTGCCATTCTTCTTTATTTATAACGCTACATGATGCCAAATCATTCATACAAACTAAATTATTTCAGGTGTTATGTTTTAAATTTCAAAGCAGAAATAGAAAACAGTATTTCACAATCATATTATACATGGAAAATTATCTTAGTGCAAAAAAATTCACACTCCAGAAATAAAACAGCCAAATGCTTGAATTTAATGTCTTTAGATTACTACTAACGAATGACCTTAATCAAGTAAATGACAATACTAATCCTTGACAAGAGATTCTTCTGAGGTATAATACATGAACATAAGAGAATAGAGGGTCCATTAAGCTGATTATTTAGTCATAAGGCTTCATGGATTTTTTTTTTTTTTTTTGGTGGGGGCTTTGGAAGTAATAAGGCTTCATTGATCCTTCAGCTCTATTCAAAGGTTCACATCCTTGCCACATGGCAAGAATGGAGAAGTGGCAATAACGGTGAATAAATTAAGGCTTTCTATTACTTTCTTCTTTCTTAACTTTTGGAGATGAAGGGCATTCTCTTTTCTCTACAAAATATATTGGTCCTCAATTTTTATCCCTCCTGTTATAAGATGTAAATTAGAATAGAAAGTAGGATTCTTTTTTATTTATTTACTTTCCTTTTTTTAGATTCCTTTATCTTGAATATATAAATGTATTACTCAAGATGAATAAAATTAATATTTTTTCTCTCTCACCTCCAATAACATGGTATTAGAGCCCTATAAAAAAAAAAAAAAATCGTATCTTTTTTTTGGTTCAAAATATATACCGTAGTTTTTTTTTTTTTTTAGGTCACTTCCATCATCTTATCCGTTGTCAACACAGCCCACCTAGGAAGGAGTGCCACCCGCCATTCATGCAAGTTAGAGATTTCCACTACCAAAAACACAATGCGTCAGTCACATGCACCACCACAAGAATTGACTTGAGTTTCACGAGTCGGCGCATGTGTGGCTAGAAAACCCTCCAGTCACTATCATTTGTCTCGTCGGGGCCTCCACTACACGTTTTTGTGGTTAGTTCGGTCTATATCTCCAGGTGTGGAATTTTCTTGACAATAGGGTTTATGGGTTTGTACACTAGTGTTCACCATTGTGTGCTTGGGGGATATTTTGTGTCTGTGTTGTTCTGTATTTGTTCTAATTGGTGACTTAGGTAAATTTATTTTTATTTTCTGATCCATATGATTCTTTTCTTTTCTTTTCTCTAAAGTCATGGGAGAGCCAACCAACACAAAGTCTATAGTATCCAATGTGGTTCCTATGATGTCAAAGATCACGAAACATAAACTTAGTGGGTCTAATTATTTAGATTTGAGTAAAACTGTTAGACTCTATTTACGAAGCATTGATAAGTATGATCATCTGACTAAAGATCCACCTAACGATGAGTTAAAACAAACATGGTTGAAGTAGGATGCTAGATTATTTTTGTAGATATGCAACTCCATTCACAATGAGGTCATTGGTTTTATTGATCACTATGAATGTGTTAAGGAGTTGATGCAATATCTAGATTTCTTGTATTCTAGGAAAGGAAATGTTTCTTATATTTATGAAGTGTGTAATGTGGAGAAAGAGGATAGGTTTTTCACGAGCTATTTTGTGGATTCTAAAAGAACTTATGAAGAGCTCAATATATTATTACCTTTTAGTCCTGATGTGAAGGTTCAACAAGCTTAGAGGGAACAAATAGCTATTACGAGTTTTTTAGCTAGTGTACCATCCAAATTGAAATTGCTAAATCTCATTTTCTCTCTAGTTCTGATATCTCTTCGTTGTTAGACACTTTTAGTAGGATCCTTCATAAAAAAAACCCCCAACCTATTTAGCCTAGCAGTGCTCTTGTAAGTAGAAATGTAATTTTGATAGGTAATTGTATTCAAATTCACAATTTTCACTAATACCATAACAAACAATATATATAGAGATACAAAATCCTACCAACTTCTACCTAACACTATATTAATTACAATCTAGAAAATACAACATATTATAACACTCTCCCTCAAGTTGGAGCACAGATATTGATCATGCCCAACTTGTTACATATATCATCAATTCTAATACTATTCAAAACTTTGGTAAAGATATCAGCTAACTGTTCCCCAGTTTCGACATGTCCTGTAGAAATCAAATTTTGTTGTATCTTCTCACAGATGAAATGACAATCAATTTCAATATGTTTGGTTCGCTCATGAAACACAAAGTTAGATGCAATATGAAGGGCTGCCTAATTATCACACCATAACTGGACAAGGATAGGTACTTTAAATCCAACTTTAGTCAAGAGCTGATGAATCCACATTATTTCACATGTTAATTGTGCCATAACTCTGTATTCTGCCTTTGTACTTAAGCGGGATACTGTGTGTTATTTCTTGCTTTTCCAAGTGACTAGATTTCCTCCAACAAACATACAATACCCAATAGTGGATCTTCTATCTATTTTAGATCCTATCCAATCAGCATCTGAAAAACACTCAATACGATTATGTCTGTGATTTTCATATGCTAAACCACGTCCAGAAACACCCTTTAGATAACACAAAATCTAATCTAAAGCTACCTAATGATCTACTATCAAGACAAGTTATTGTGAGATAGTTCAACTTTCCAACTAGACATTTGTACCTCTCTAGATCCTTGAATAATTCCCCTTCTTTTGTAAGCTGCATATTAGGAGTCATAGGTGTATTGCATGGCTTAGCTCCTAATTTACCTGTCTCAATTAATAAGTCAAGTACATATTTCCTCTGAGATAGGAAAATGCCTTTTTTACTTCTTGTCAACTTAATTCCTAAGAAATACTTTAATAGCCCCAAATCCTTAGTATGAAATTGAGTGTAAAGAAATGATTTAAGAGAGGCAATACCGACGCTATCATTTCCTATAATGATAATATCATCAATATATACAATGAGGATAATTATACCGGTATCATAATACTTAAAGAATACCAAGTGATCCGATCTACTCCTTCTTAGATCAAAACTTTCAACTGCTTGACCGAATTTCCCAAACCAAGCTCGAGGACTCTGTTTTAGTCTATATAATGACTTCCACAGACGACAAACTTTACCTGACTCCCCCTGACAACAAACCCTGGTGGTTGCTCCATATAAACTTCCTCTTGCAAATCACCATGTAAAAAGGCATTTTTTATATCTAATTGATATAAAGACCAAGAATTAAAAGCTGCAATAGAGATAAATAAGCGAATAGCAGTTAACTTAGCCACAGGAGAAAATGTGTCTAAATAATCCACACCAAAGGTTTGAGCATATCCCATTGCTACAAGACAGACTTTTAGCCGAGCTACTATTCCATCAAGATTAATCTTGATTGTATATACCCATTTACAACTAATCGCCTTCTTTCCTTCAAATAAGTCCACTAGATCCCAAGTGTGATTTGTATCCAAGGCATTCATCTCATCAATCATAGCATCTCACCAACCAAGATGTGAGAGTGCAACATGAAGAGACTTTGGAATGGTCATAGTGTCAAGGGATGCAATAAATGAGGAAGATGATGATGACAAGTGATCATAAGATACACAAGAAGAAATTAGATAGGTACATTGACGTTTACCTTTACGAAGTGCTATAGGAAGATCAAGATCACTTGTAGCCGGATCCATTGAGGAAGAAGAGATTGGTGCAGGACATGAAGCAAGAGGAAGTTGTCGCGAGTATACATATTGAATTGGAGGTTGTGATGGTGAGAGCGATGGTAAGGTACCTAAAGACTTATAAATAATATGATAAAGTAACAAATTGTCATCCTCTTGCTGTTTTGGAGTTTCAATTGATGAAAAAAATGGTGTGTTTTCTACAAAAGTGACATCAATTGAGACAAGATATTTGTCAAGATGAGGACAAAAACACCGATATCCTTTTTAAACCCAAGAATATCCCAAAAAAATACATTTGAGAGATTTAGGATCAAGTTTAGTAACTTGAGAATGGACATCACGAACAAAACAAGTACTACCAAATATCTTAGGTTCAATAGGAAACAATGACTTTGTAAATGAAGACTGCATCAGCCCAAAATTGTTTGAGAACGTGCATTTGAAATAGAAGTGCCCGTGCAGTCTCAAGAAGATGTCTGTTTTTTTTTCAACCACTCCATTTTGAGGTAGTGTATCCACACAGGAAGATTGATAAAGGATACCATTTTGGAGCATATATGACTAAAATGAGTAAGAGAAATATTCTTTGGCATTATCACTTCTTAATGTATGTACTGAGACATTGAATTGTGTTTTTATTTCAACACAAAAAGCAGAAAAATGTGAAAACACCTCTAAATGATTTTTTATAAGATAAAGCCAAGTCATACAAGAATAATCATCCACGAAGGTAACATAATACCAAAACCAGCCTTAGATACAACTGGGCATAGACTCCATACATCAGAATGAACTAACTCAAAAGGTAGACTAGCCCTTTTATTGACTCTAGGTAAACTAGACAAACGGTGGTGTTTAGCAAAATGACAAGATTCACAATCTAAGGTAGAAACTTTATTAAATGTGGATAAATGGTCTTCAACACAGATAGAGAAGGGTGACCATATCGGCAATGAGCTTGGAAAGATGTTAAGACACTTGAACATGCAACTGACCTCGGTACTTGTGTATCTAATATATAGAAACCGTCCGATTCATGTCCTTAAACAATAATCTTCTTCGTTATAAAATCCTGAAACAAACGGTGATTAAGATAAAATGAGATACAACAATTCATATCACGAGTAAGTTGACTTACCGATAGTAAGTTAAAGAAAAATTGTGGTAAACTTAACATAGAAGATAAGGAAATCAAAGGAGTTGGATTAATAGTGCCAAATCCAAGGACATATGACTTAGAGCCATCTGCTAGAGTGACATTTGTAGGAGAGGTGTATGGTTGGTAAGTGGAGAAGAGATCAAGGTTACCTACCATGTGATCTGTGGCACCGGAATCAATGACCCACTTCAACGATGAGGAAAGAAGACACTGCGTTAATTTACTTGATTCAGCAATTGCATACGTATGATGAGATGAAGCCTTCAATGCCTCTTGATACTAAGAGAATTTGGCATATTCATCAGCAGACATTGTTATTGTTTTTTCAAAAGACGAACTTGATGTGGAGTCAATGGAGACAATGAGTACTAATTGCTTCTTCTGGCCACGATTTTGCAATTTCTTACAAGTACGCTTTGTATGCCCTAGCTCATGACAGTAATAGCAAACAACTCCCCCCGATTCCTAACCTCGAATATGATTTCCACTAAAGTTTATATTCTATTATTTTAGTTGTCACTAGAACCATATTTATAATATGTGATTTATTCTCAGCCATCTAGCAATCCAATACTATATATATTTCCTTCCTCTAATCCACACAACAAACACCAACACCACCAAACAACACTAGAAGATTAAACCAAACCAAAAATGCTAATTCCAACTATGGAAAAGACCTCAATTAGCTTACCCCCCCACCCCCCCCTAAAAAAAAAAAAAAGCTTTCAAAACCACCAAGCTAAAAGAAAAATTAATTTCCTAGCAACAATCAAACCAAACCAAACCTCAATAAGGAGCATGTGTCCTAAGATGATTTCCGAAATGGCGAGATTGGAATGAAGAATACCATACCATGAAGACCCAGCAAGAACACGTGGACAAACGGGGGTCACACACGCCTCGACGTGCAGAAAACAAGGAGAAGCGACGGACAATTTATGTGGCACGTGAGCCTCATGCACCGATCCATTGGTTGGGGAAGTTCGTCGGCCGGCAATCTTTCCTCCTAGAGGAGCGGTGAGAAAAAAGAAACAAAAACACTCTCCGGGGTGTGTGTGGGATACAAACACTACTCACTAGGCAGCTAGGGTTTAATGAATCCTAAACCCTAATTTTCAAAAAAATCCTATAATTAGACAACTCTGATACTATGTAATTTTGATAAGTAATTGTATTCATATTCACAATTTTCACTAATACTACGAGAACAATATATATAAAGATACAAAATCCTATCAACTTCTGCCTAATACTATATTAATTACAATCTAGAAAAAAAAACATATTATAATAGTAGGAATAACAACTCTGATTTCGGAAGACAGCAATACAGGAGTAATGGTAGAGGAATTGACACTCGAGGACAGAACTCTAGAGTGGTTGTATGGCACTATTGTCATAAGTCAGGACATATGAAGCATGATTGTGGAAAATTGCTAAATAAGAATCAAGGTATTCCGTTAGTTCTATCAACACATAATGCATCTAAAAATTCCATTTTGATCTTTGCAGATAAATTTGCCAAATTCTCACAGTATCAAGAATCATTAGTCTTCATCTACTCCAATGACTGCCATCACTAAGTAAGGTAAAACAAACACGTCTCGTTTCATCATCTTCTAAATAGGTCATTGATTTTGGTACCACAGACCATATGACAAGTAATTCAAGTCTATTTTCTACTCATCAATCACATCCCTCTCCCTCTCTTGTTACATTGGCTAATGGGTCAACATCTTGTGTTCTCGAATCTAGCACAATTCAGCCAACTCCATTACTTTTTTTTTTTTTTTTTTGGATAAGTTAATTTTATTAATATCCAAAGATGTACAACCGTAAAGACGAGTAAACTTACATCATAGTCACGAGGACAAAAAAAACAACAATAAAGATAAAAGAACTGCTATATAAGCGTTACAATAGTGAAGAGTAAGCTCTAATCTGGTTTATAACGGAACCCTATTTGGGAATACCATTTCCTAGGCGTACATTGTTTCGCACTCTCCATATATAATATACTGTCGCTGCAAGTATAGCACACCTTCTGTGGAAATCGGGAGAATTGGAGTCAATTAAGGCTAACAAGAGAGATGTAGCCCATTGCCAGCTTTTGAAGAGTGCATAGTGAAGGTAGTCGCAAACTGCACTCCAAATCAAGCAGGAATAGCTACAATTGAAAAAAAGATGGGAGTGATCTTTCAGTCCCTGTTGACACAGGAAGCAAGTAGTAGTAGAAGTCATGCCCCATGATTCCAACTTGTCCAATGTGGATAGCTTATGTAACCAAGCTAACCATAGAATAAACGAGTGTCTAGGAATTGAGCGTTTATTCCAAATCACCTTAAACCAGGACAACACCCGGGTTGGAGGGATGAGGAAGTCATAACCACTTTTTGTTGTGTATTCACCTGTGCTAGAATGGATCCATCGGAGGCGGTCATTAAGTGATGCGTTAGGATGGAGCGAGGTAGGAATCTGAATATTATTCCGTAGCAAACCCTCCGATATGCACTATTCGTTACCTTCCATGAGGGAACAGAGTTTGGTGGTAGGAGGGAAACCAGTAAGACCCATCTCTTGAGCGCTGAATATCATATCCAATGGGCTTACTGGAAGCCAATAGTCTACCCAAAGAGATATTACAAGACCGTTATTAGGTTCCCAACGAAAGCAGGGACGAACCAGGCATCTAAGTTTCAGCAATTTCTTCCAAGTCCAGGAGCATAATGCAGGTGCTTTCGTTAGCCAAAAGCTTCTACCTTTCAAGAATGTGGAGTGAACCCATTCAAGCCATAGGGTCCTCAGTCCATCCTTATATAGATGCCAAATGTGTTAGATCTGGATGGCCTTATTCCATTGGTGCAGGTCTAGTATCCCTAGACCCCCACAGTTAAGTAGTTTACAAACTTCACTCCATCTAACCTTAGCCTTAAGTGTGAGGGTTCCCACTCCAAAGAAAGTTCCTGAGCAGGCTATCCATCTTCCTAATAACATATTTAGGAAGTAGGAATACATTATTCCAGTAGACTTGTAAAGAGATGAGGACCAACTTGATTAAATGTAATCTTCCCGCATATGAGAGGTATTTGGACATCCAAGAAGTGACCCTAGACAACATTCTCTCTAGCAAGGCATCATAGTCTTCTTTTCTAAGTTTGGCAAAAGAAATGGGAACCCCTAGGTAACGCACTGACAGATTACCTTCTTGGAACTAGGTATATGATGGAATAGCCTCCTTCTCCCCCCTGGGAACATGAGAGAAGAAGATATTGCTTTTGCTATTATTGACCTCCAAGCCTGAAATAGTGTGGAACCAATGAAGTGTCCATTTGATCAATGATACTAAACGAAGGTTTCCCTTGGAGAAAATGAGAAGATTGTCTGCGAAGCATAGGTGAGTTAGTTTCTCATTCTTACATCTCCAGTGTAGGGAGAATCGGGGATTCTCCGTCAATCTCCTCAACTGGGTAGATAAAACCTCCATCCCCAATACAAAGAGGTAAGGAGATATCGGATCACCCTATCGTAACCCCCTCTTACTAGGGAAATAACCTACTAATTCCCCGTTTATGTTGATGGAAAACTTTGGGGTGGAAATACACTGCTGTATAAGAGTACATAAATGAGGAGGTAAGTTTATAGCTTGGAGGGTAGCCATCAAGAAATCCCAGCTAATCGTGTCATACGCCTTTTGTAAGTCCACTTTAAGGGTGCACCATGGTGAACCTATTTGTACACGATAGCCCGCCATCAATTCTTGTGCAAGGAAGATGTTGTCAGTAATTCTTCGCTCTGGGATGAAAGCCGCTTGTTCTCTGCCTACTAGGGATGGGAGGACCCTCTTTATTCGAGCCGCAATGACTTTAGAGATGGCCTTATACATAACGTTGCAACAAGCAATAGAACGAAATTCACCTAGCCTTGATGGGTTAGCGATCTTAGGAACCAAGGAGATGATGGATGAGTTAATCTCCTTGAGTAAGTGCCCAGATGCCAAGAATTCCTTTGATGCCTCTAGCATGTCCTTACCAATAATACCCTAGGTGTCCTTGAAGAACTAGGCAGTGTACCCATCAGGCCCTGGAGCTTTATCATTGGCTTGTGAGAAGAACCCCCACTTAATCTCGTCTTTTGTAAAGGGAACATCTAGCTTGAGTTGTTGTTGATTACTCAACCTCCAAGTGACCAGGTTACTGACATCCTCCAGTGTAGGATTGGAAGAAGGACAATCATAGAGTTTTTGAAAGTGCTCCACTGCAAGTGCTTTGACTTCTGCATCCCCAAATGCCTCATTCCCATCATCTCTGATTAACCGTTGTATGGAGCTACGATTATGCAAGTTCCTCATGGTTTTATGGAAAAAAGAAGTATTCCTATCCCCCAGCTTTAGCCAATGTGTCCTTGATTTCTATTTAAAGAAACTTTCCTCAACTCCTCTAAGCAAATAATATTCCTTATATGCTTTTTTTTCCTCCTCCATAATGGACGTATTTCCACACCCATGAACAGAGGCTTGTAGAGATTGTAATCTAGACTTTGCCATCTCTACCTTATCAGGGAGGTTGGAGTATTCATTTTTGTTTAATTGCCTAAGTTCTTGCTTGAGTAGTCTGAGTTTCCTAACAACTTAGAACATCTTAGAACCTGTAATATCCGTTCTCCATGTGTTGTTCACAATGTCTTTGAAGCTCTTGTGGTCCACCCAAAAGTTGAAGAACTTGAAAGGGATTTTCCTAGTTCCCAAATTAACGTCCATACAAGTGATAACAAGTGAATGGTCTGAAAGAGTTGGGGAAACGAACTTTGCTTGTGTCTTGGGCAGCAAACGAAGCCATTGTTGATTCACCATGATCCTATCCAACTTGCGTAGTATAGGTTTGTTCTCTTAACAATTAGACCAAGTAAAGAAGTCCCCCACATAACTCAAGTCCTCCAATTCCGAGTGTGTAATGCAACTTTGTAGTTCAACTATCTCATCCGTAAGGTGCATTCTCCCACCCAATTTCTCAGAAGGAGATTTGGTTGTGTTAAAATCCCCAAGAACTATCCACAGTTGTTGATGTAAGGACGGTGCTAGATTCTCAATGTTGCTCCAAAGGGATCTTCTTTCCCTACCATTGTTGGAAGCATAGATGAAGGTAACAAAAAGGGTGAAGCTGGATTTCGTGTTTATGATTTTGCAATGCATAAATTGAGTGTGTTCTAATTCCACGCTAATAATCCAATCTCTAGGCTTCCAAGCCAACCACATTTGCTTCCTAGCAGCCACATTTATTCTAACTTGCCAAGTTTCTCCCAATGCATTCTTGATGGATGCTTCATTCATCGGGTTAACCTTAGTCTCTAGCAAACCTATGCAACTTATCTTGCGCTCATTGCAAATCCTTCTAACGTCTGCCACCTTTATGGGGTCATTTAACCCCCTAATGTTCCAAGCTGCAATATGCATTATTGTGGGGTTATTGGGCAGCTAGGTGAAGGTTCTTCTCCTCTTCCACACCTTCTTCTTACGCCTACTAGAAGAGCTAGAGCCTTTCGAGATTTTTGGGTTGCTGCCCTGATCATGGTGGAGATGGGGAATTAACTTGCAAAGGGGAGTGTTTTCAAGTTCATCAACTCCAAGAGCATCCACAGTTGAGGCCTAGTCGCTGAGGTGAAGAGGAGGTGGATTCTCGAGCTGAGGATCAAGCATACTACTAGCATTTGGGACGCATCTTCCATCCACTTCCATTTCATAACCCACTGTGGTCTTCTCCTTCCGCTGCTGATCAGCAACAACTGCCACTAATTCAAATACATTTGTAGTGTCTCCTTCGCTCACTTGAATGTCAGCTGGCTTAACCTTGGGTACCAGGCGGGGGGACTCCTTCAAAGCTTCAGGTTCACGGCTAGGCATGTGACTATGCTGTCCTCCCTCATTTTCTACCGTTCCAGACTTACAGCAAGGCATATTATTGCCACTTGCATCCGTCTTACCCACAGCATTGGACTTCACCTTCTCCCTTCATCCTCCTCCAACCAGAACCCACTGGCCCTCACTTCTCTTGGTTCCTTGACTGCTGGACTCAGCTAGTGAAGCCCCCATATTGGTAGGTTGACACGAATGGCCAAACACCTTGCATTCCCCACATCTTAAAGGGAGTCCCTGATATTGAACCATTACGTTAGAGATGGACCCATCAGATCTCTCTACTTCAACTTGGGTAACCAATTCCTCTCTCGCATCCAGCTCAATAAGCACTCTCGCATGATTAGCCCTTTTCCTAGCAGCCGTTAATGCATCAGCCTTAAGGGGGACCCCTACTCCACTCACTAGGTAGCTGATGCCCTCGTCATTGAGGTATTCACAAGGAACACGATAAAGGAACATCCAAACAGGGACATTTGTTGGCTGAGGCTTTTCAAGGGCCATGCCTCGTCTCCATTCTTGAAGAATAAGGCATCTTTGTGCAAACTACCATGTCTTTTCTAGTAGAGGAGTGAGGTCGGTTCCATGAGGGAATCTGAAGTAGAAATACCCTTCTTTACTTCCCAAGACTTCTAAGATTCCATAATCTTTCCAAAGACATAAGATCGTGTCATGGACAAGTTGGAAAGGCAGCCTACAACAAAGGAAGAAGCCAACAAGGGTGGAAGACCAGTAATCTGCTCCGGCCACCTCCACCGCTTGGGGGATCATCACCCATGGCACCACTCCCTTCCTATCCGATGGATGATACCTCAGGTTGAAATTGGTTTCATCTACATCTGTTGCGCTACATGCGTGGGCATAGGACTTCCTTCCCCTTTGACCACCGGAGGATGTACCAATTGGGGATGGTGGTATTGTGTGGTGGTTTTCTTTTTCATGGTTTTTTTTCCAGACCGTTGGGTAATTCCACCAAAGGAGGAAAGAAATTGGGAAGGGTGCAAGGGGGATTTGGCACCAAAGCTGCCTTTGGAACTATCATGCGGCGGATGACAGTGGGCAAAAGGCAGTCTATCAGGGGCATGAGAATCGAAGGTTCCTTGTTTGGACAAGTCAACTTTACCTTTTCCCCTAGAGTTAAAAGCCTCCCCTACTTTTTCCATATCCGGAAATGTGGTTTTTGCAACATATGGAGGCGTGCCAAGGGATGCAACGGTCGGTTTTCCGATACTTAGGGGAGGGAAATGTTCCCCCAACATACTCCAACCACCAGTAGGGGACCTACTCGATGGCTCTTGAAGCTGGCTGCCATCCAAATCCATCAATGCCAGTAGCACGAAAAGGGTAGGAAGGGGTGGGGGAAAATGTGTGTGTTTTTGGCCTAAAAGAAGTGGTTTTTTAGGTGGGGGTGTTGAAGAGTTTTAAAGAGAGGTGAGAGCATTTTCTCTCTCAACAAGCAATTATCTCCCCAACTCCATTACTTCATTTGTCATTTGTCTTAAGTTTACCTAATTTATCTTTTAATCTAATTTCTATTAGCAAGCTTACCCATTTTTCCCTAAATATTGTCTATTCCAAGATCTTACGGCAAAAAAGATTATTGGTAAAGGACATGAATCTAAGAATCTTTGCATACTTGACACAGAGTTGCCAAAATTTGTTGCTTACTCTAGAGTTTTAACCCCTTTTGAAGCACATTATTGGTTAAGTCATCCATCTCTTCCTCTACTAAAGAAAATTTGTCCTCAATTTCATAGCTATTCATTAAATTGTGAGTCTTGTCTATATGCAAAACATCATCGTCTTAGTTTGAGTCATAGAGTCTAAAAAAATAGATGCTCCTTTAGAATTAGTTCATTCTAATGTATAGGAGCCTTGTCTAATGATATCTAAAACTGGATTCAATTATTTTGTTACTTTTGTTGATGACTACTCTCCTATGACTTGGTTGTATTTAATGAAAAATCATTCTAAGTTGTTTTCTCATATTTGTACTTTTTGTGCTAAGGTTAAAACACAGTTTGATGTTTCAATGCAAATACTGCAAAGTGATAATGCCAAAGAGTACTTGTCTGAATCTTTTCAATCTTGTATGATTAAAAGTAGCATTATTCACCAAACTTCTTGTGTAGATACACCGTCTCAAAATGAGGTTGCTGAAAAAAAGAATAGACATTTGCTTAAGATTACTAGAGCTCTACTATTTCAAATGCATGTTTCCAAACATTTTTAGGCTGATGCAATATCTACAGCCTGTTTTCTGATTAATCGTATGCCTTCATATGTCCTTAGTGGTGAGACTCCTTATCGTACTCTTTTCCCGAATAAATCTTTATTTCCTACTGAACAAAAGATATTTGGTTGTACTTGTTTTGTTCGAGATGTTCGCCCTCAAGTTACAAAACTCGATCCAAAATCATTGAAATGCATTTTCCTTAGGTATTCTCATGTTCAAAAGAGATATAGATGCTATTGTCCTAACCTTAAACGATATCTTGTATTAGTTGATATCACTTTTCTTGAAGATACACCTTTCTCTCCATCTTCTACGTATGCAAGTCAAGGGGAGGATGATGATTTGTTAATTTATACTATTACATCTTCTATTTCTACTCCTAAACCTCCCATTATTCAAGTCTATTCTCACAGATAGCGTACCTCTAAACTAGCACCTAATACATGTCCTGAACCAACTCCTCCATCATTAGATTCGATTTCAAATGACCATCTTCCTATTGCCCTTTGCAAAGGTAAGCGCTAGTGTACTTACCTATTTCTTCTTTTATGTCCTATGATCACTTGTCAACCTCCTCCTTTTCTTTTATTACATCTCTTGACTCTATTTCTATTCCTAAAACTGTTCATGAAACTTTATCCCATCCTATAACTAGCATAATGCCATGATAAAGGAGATGAATACTTTAGATAAAAATGGTACTTGGGATTTGGTAAAATTACCAACAAGGAAGAAAGTTATTGGATGTAAACGGGTTTTTTCAACTAAAGTAAACCTTGATGGATCCATTGCTTAGTTGAAAGCCCATCTTGTTGCTAAAGGGTATGCCCAAACTTATGGAGTAGATTATTCTAACACTTTTTCACCTATTGCTAAGTTAACATCTATCAAGTTATTTATTTCCATAGCGGCAATTACATAATTGGCCTCTACATTAATTAGATATCAAGAATGCTTTTCTGCATGGCAATCTTCAAAAGGAAGTTTATATGGAGTAATCTATAGGATTTGTTGCTCAGGGGGAATCTAGAAAAGTTTGTCATCTTCGTAAATCATTGTACTGCTTGAAGTAAAGTCCTAGTGCTTGGTTTGAAAAATTTAGCCAAGCAGTTAAGAAATTTAGGATACAGAAAAGCAAATCTAATCATTGTGTTTTCTATAAACAATCTAAGGTTGGTATCATTCTATTAGCGGTATACATGGATGACATTGTCATCATTGGCAATAATACTAAAGGTATTCCAGCTCTCAAATCCTTTCTTCATAGTCAATTTCAAATAAAGGATTTAGGGATGTTAAAATATTTTTTGGTTGTTAAGGTAATGAGAAGTAAGAAAGGAATCTTCCTTTCTCAGAGGAAATATGTGCTAATCTAAGACAGGAAAATTAGGAGCTAAACCATGTAGTTCTCCAATGGTTCCTAATTTGCAACTCACAAGAGAAGGTGAGTTATTTCAAAATCTTGAGAGATATAGAAGATTGGTTGGGAAGTTGAATTATCCTACAGTAACTTGTTCAGATATTACATATTCAATTAGTGTTGTGAGTCAATATCTCTTTTTGAACAATTGATCATTAGGCGGCTGTAAAGCAAATTTTGTGCTATTTAAAAGGAGCTCCAGGACGTGGTATTTAGTATAAGAATCATGGTCATACTAATATTGAGTGTTTTTCATATGCTGACAGAGCAGGATTCAAAAAAGATCAAAAATCTACTTCTGGATACTGTGTTTTTGTTGGAGGAAATCTAATCTCATTGAAAAGTAATAAGTAGAATACTATATCACGATCTAGTGCAGAATCGAAATATAGAGTTATGGCACAATCAATGTGTGAAGTAATGTGGATACATTAACTTTTAACAGAAGTAGATCTCAAGACTTCACTAACTTCAAAATTGTGGTGTGATAACCAAGTTGCACTTTATATTACGTCAAATCCTATATTCCATGAACAAACTAAACACATTGAAATAGATTGTCATTTTGTTTGCGAGAAAATTCAACAAAGGTTGATTTCCATAAGGTTTGTGAAGATTGGAGAACATTTAGGAGACCTCTTTACAAAGGCTTTAAATGGGGCTCGAGTTGATTATCTTTGCAATAAGTTGGGCATAATTAATATCTATACTCCAACTTGAGCAGGAGCATTGTAGGATGTAAATTAGAATAGAAAGTAAGATTCTTTTTTATTTATTTACTTTCCATTTTTTGGATTCCTTTATCTTATACATATAAATGTATCAAATTACTCAAGATGAATGAGATTAATATTTTTTCTCTCTCACCTCTAATAACACTTCCAAAGAATGTACTAAAAGATATCATGATGAAAACAAGACATTTCTTATGGAATGCAAGTGATGAAAATAGAGCAAAAGCAAAAGTAGCATGGGAAGTTGTGTGTAAACCCAAGGAGGAAGGTGGTTTAGGTATTAATGATTTGATTTCTTCAAACAAAGTGGCAAAAAGTTCTCCAACTTAAACCTCTGGCACTATCACTTTTCACATTGGAAGTGGGAAATGGGAACTTAATCTCTCTATAGTATGACCCGTGGCACCCTAGAGGAATCCTTTGTGCTTGGCTACGAGAATGGTCTATCTACTCTTCTGGTCTTCCTAAAGCAGCTAGGCTATGCTTGGTTATAAATGGCCAAGATTGGGAACAGCCACCTAGTATGCCATGGGAGTTAATCGAGAATGAATTGGGAAATTCTATTGTCCCTAGAAGTGATGATAGTGACTGTTTTGTTTGGAAGAACAAGACATCAAAAGCTTTTTCCATCAAGGCAGCCTAAGAGGTCATTCAACCAAGTGCTGTGAAGGTTCCTTGGTCCAACTAGTGAAACTTTGTTTGGTGCAAGGGCCATGAACCTAAACATGCCTTCACTCTTCAGCTTGTGACTCATCAAGGTCTCCATACCTTGGATAAGCTGCAACTTTTAGGTCTTAGACAACATAATTTATGTTTTTTGTGCAAAGTGGAGGAGGAAATCCACACTCATCTATTCTTTAAAGGTGGTTTTGTGCGAAATGTGTTGTTGAAGATTAAAGAACATGTTGAGGATGCTACTCAGGTGCCTTTAGATGTATTATCCATCACAGATTTCTTTATTTCGGCTTGGAAATCCTTGAGTCCAGCTTGGAAGGTACTTCGCGGCCTTTTCTTTTTTATGTTCGGAAAGAGAGAAATGAAAGACATCTAGGACTTAGCTCTCTTTCTTTTGAAGCTTTACTTAGGAGGATTCCTTTTTGGTTTTTTGCTAAAGGATAGACCTTTGAGTTGTAAGCTAGGGTATTGATTATGTTACCCTTTTGTTATTTTGGTAACTTGATCGATTTCCGAGTTATCGTGCTTCTATCCTTTTTGTACAGCGGGTTTTCACCCCCTTTTGTACTTTTCATTACCCTTACAAAAATATATAAAATGTGACCTTATCTCCTCACAACCACACCCCCACCCCAAACTTCCCATCCCTGCCCCAGTAAAAAAAAAAAAAAAAAAGCTTTTCAAGAGACAGTTGATGTCACAGGAGACTTCTTTTTCTCTTTGTTTTCCTTTTCTTTTTATATGGCCATACTAGTCTTAGATACGTGATTTTTCATATTTTTACACAGCTGAGACACACTTAAGAATGAGAAGAAGATTACCTGGTTCTAGCTACTTTTAGGTACATCTTCCATTAGTTTCTTTACACATAGGAAATCGGGACCTCTACATGGAAAATGGGACCTATATATAGGTCTCGTTTTCCTATATGTTAAATAACCAATGGAAGACGCAACTATTTCTAGGAACAACTAGCCTTACCTATTTTTTTTAACCTTATAAACAGATTAGCAGTAAGCCATTCTAAATAAATCATATAGGTCACTATCTCTGAGTTCTTTGATGAAGAATAAATCATATTAAATCAATATAATGTAATAACAGGAAATAAACTACTTTCTCCATTAGTGTAAGACCAATGTGCATGAACTTTACATTCATCCACCCATAAAATTGAATGGTCAACATACCACTTCATTCTGATGCTGTAAAGCCTCAACTAGCATCCTTTTATGAGAAGGCTCAACTCTGGGACATCAGAAGAAAAGGGGAAAAAAAATCCTTAGAAAAGCTTCTGGAAGAAACAACACATATCAAAAGAAGTGAGAAGCACAACTAAGCATGCCTGTAAGGAAAATCCAGTACCAAAAAGCAACTCATGGTCAAACATCAGATGCAGCATATTATTATACCTAGTAAACAGTGCCATACGTTGCAGCGCTATTGACTGCTGCAGTGGAGCAAGTTCTTCAAATTCAGATGCGGTATAAGAGTGTCCAGAAAATTCAGTTAGGTGATCAAATGCACCAATCTTACGACAAAGCGATTCAGCAGTGGACTGAAGTAGCAACAGATATGTGAAGGTAAGAAGCATGATTTTTCATAGATGGAAAAAAAACTTGAAATTGCTAATTTTTGGCACCTTGTTATCCCCAGTAACAACAATAACACGTATACCAGCTGTCATGCATGAAATCATGGCATTCCTAACTTCTTCTCTGGGCGGATCAAGCATTCCAACCTAGAAGGGACAAAAACATTAAACAACAATTGAGCTAATTCCTTTTCAGGACAATGCATAGGCATATAGACACATTTCAAAGCCAACAATGCAACTATAACATCATATTATTCATAGTAGCCAGTGGTTAAAGTGACTAATCTGCCACTTAAAATTGCCAAGGTTCAATTGCTTTTTGCACATATCTGTCTGAGCAGGTACACAACAATCCAACTTGCAAGAGATTTTCATTGCTAAAACAGTTAATTGAATAACTAAAAAACAAAGAAAATGCAAAAGAAAAGCTCAACAACTGAAGGACGGGACAACAATAGAGGTCAAACTCAAATCATGGGACCTCCTTCCCCAAGCTCAGCATAGAATGAAGGGCATAGCCCTAATCTTGTGTTGGCAGAGCGAGATAATTGGCTTGCATGCACAGAAGAGCCTTGGTCAGGTTAGACTGCAAAAAGAATGCTCCAAAGTCTTTGACCCCTTAGTTCTTTTTTTTTGGGTAATTAATAATTTTATTAAATTGTAGAAATACAATGTGCAAGTGAGATAAAGTTACAAAGAGCACGTAATCGATGATCGTACTTGCATGCTAAGCCTAGGCACTAAACTGAAGCAATACGTTAGGATTACAATGACCTAACATAGGCTCGTATTTGGTGTGCTACCATGCTAATCCCTGTAAGGTCTTTCCCTAACCACACTTGATTCCGAGTGCACCATATGTAGTAAACTGCTGCTGCTAGTATAGCTCGCCATCTCTGATGGATCGGTGAGTCCCCCAATGCCATCATAAATCTGGTAACACTATCCCAGCTGTTGGATGGGACTAGGCAGTGCAAGAAGTCACAGACTATACTCCAAACTTGCATTGAGTAGTCGCACTGGAAGAATAGGTAAGCATAGTCCTCCTAATGTCGGTTACATAGAAAGCAAGTAGTAGATTGCACTAGTCTCCAATGATATACCCTATCAAGGGTGGAGAGCTTCCCTAACCAGGCCAACCATAGTATAAAGGATTATCTAGGTAAGGAGGATTTATTCCATACTACTCTTTGCCATGGTACAATGGGTCCTAAGGGGTTAAGGAAACCATAGCCACTCTTGATGGTGTACTCTCCTAATCCTAAATGTTTCCAATGAAAACGGTCCGACCCTGTACCATTCGGTCTAAGGGAGGGGGGGATGCTGATACTAGTCCACAGTGGGCCCTTAGGGATACACCATTCATTTCCATTCATGATGGAGCATAGTCTCGTAGTACGTGGAAAGCCCATGCTACTCATGGCACGTGCACTAAACAGAGTGTCCAAAGGTCCTGTTGGGAGCTAGAAGTCTGCCCATAGAGAGATTTCAAGGCCATTATTTGGTTCCCAAAAGAAACAAGATCTTATCAATCCTCTCAGCTTGAGTAATTTCTTCTAGGTCCATGAACAGATGGTTGATGCTCTGGATGACCAGAAATTCTTGCCCTTGAGTAGAGTGGAATGAACCCATTCCGGCCATAAACTCTTCGCACCTTCCTTGCACAGTTTCCATACGTGCTTGATTTGGATGGCTTTGATCCACAGATGAATATTCAGTATCCCTAGGCCACCATTTCCCTTTGGTTGACACACTTCAGCCCATTTGACCTTAGCTTTGGTAAATATGTGCGGTTGCCACTCCAAAGGAAATTCCTTAGTAGTTGTTCTATCTTTGAGACAACCGACTTGGGAAGGATGAAAATGGAACACCAGTAGACTTGCGTAGAGAAGAGACAGATCTGATTAATTGGAGCCTACTCGCATAAGACAAATATTTTGCTGTCCAAGAGTTAATCCAAGAAAGGGTGCGTTCCACTAACACCTTGCAATCCTGTTTTTTGAGTTTTGAAAAGATGAGGGGAACCCCCAAGTATCGTACAGGTAGTTAGCCTTCACTGAAGTGAGTGTACTGGAGAATGGCCTCCTTAGTACTTGCTGGGACTTAGGAAAAGAAAATGCTGCTTTTGCTATTGTTTATTGCTAAACCCAAGATGGCCTGAAAATCCTATAAAGTATGTTGTACCAAGGATATAGATTCACCGTCACCTCTAGCAAAAATGAGGAGGTCATCTACAAAACAGAGGTGGGTCAAACGTTCATTCTGGCATCTCCAATGTAGTGGGAAACTCGATTTCAGGACTAACTGTCTTAAACGCGTGGAGAGGATTGCCATGCAAAGGACGAAAAGGTAAGGTGAAATAGGATCCCCTTGCCTTAAGCCCCTTTTGCTTGCGAAAAACCCCACCAGTTTCCCATTGATGTTGATGGAGTATTTCGGCGTGAATATGCACTGGCTGATGAGACAGCAGAAATGGGGAGGAAACTACATAGCCGTAAGAACCCCTAGAACGAAATCCCATCTAACTGTATCATAGGCCTTTTAGAGATCCACCTTCATCATACAAAGGGGAGCTCTTACTTTGGAATGGTAGTTTGCCATGAGCTCCTGGGCCAAGAAAATATTATCAGTTATCCTCCTACCTGGGACGAAAGCCGCCTGTTCCTGCCCAACTAGAGTAAGCAACACCAATTTCATCCTTGCTACAAAGACCTTGGATATCGCCTTGTAAATGACATTAGAATAGGCTATTGACCTGAAATCCCCCAGTCTAGTAGGGTTGGCCACTTTAGGTACTAAAGTAATGGTAGTATTGTTGATCTCTTTCAGTAGGCGCCCTGATGTCATGAACTCTCTAGTCGCAATGATCATGTCCTCACCTATAATGTCCCAAGCCTCCTTAAAAAAAAAAGAATAGAGAATTCATCTGGGCCAGGGCCCTTTCCATTCGCTTGCGATGTAAAGCCCCATTTTATCTCCTCATTTGAAAAATCAGCATCAAGCATGAGCCGTTGTTGGTCATTCAGAGTCCAGGATGTAAAGCTCTCCACATCAACGAGGGTGGTAGGAGATGTAGGTAGATCATATAAGCGTTGGAAGTATTGAAGGATTTCCAGCCTGACCTCCCTCTCCCCGGCCACCTCGCTGCCATCCTCCCTAATCAATCTGTGTATAGAGCTATGGTTATGAAGACTTTTCACAGCTTTGTGGAAATAGGCCGTATTCTTGTCCCTCAACTCCAATCATTTTGTCTTAGAATTATGTTTAAAGAAACTCTCCTCCACCCCCCTTAAAGTGTAATACTCCTTATAGGCTATGCACTCCTCCTCCAAGCTAGTCGTGTCCCCAGCCGCATGTATGGTAGCTTGCAATTGAACCAAACGTTGCTTCACATTTTGTACTCTTTGTGAGATGTTGGAGAATTCGGCTTTGTTCAGGCCTTTGAGTCCCTCCTTAACGAGCCTTAGTTTCTTCACTACCTGGAACATGTGAGAACCCTGAATGTCCCTCCTCCATATTTTGCTAACTAGGTCTTTGAAACCTTCATGGTCTGCCCAATAATTGAAAATTTTGAATGGGCTCCTTCTGGCCCTCAATCCATACTCCATACGGACCACTACTAATGAGTGATCAGATAGGATAGGTGTGAGGAATTGGGCATGAGCATTCGGGTGTAGGTTCATCCAAGGGAGGTTGACCATGGCCTGATCAAGTTTCCTAAGGATAAGCGCCTGATGTTGTCTATTAGACCATGTAAAGAAATCCCCAGTATATCTCAAGTCTTCCACCTCCAATTTGGCTAGACATCTTTGGAAATCCAACATTGCATCCGTTACAAAAGCTCTACCTCCATCTTTCTCTGTAACTAGTCGGGTCGTGTTAAAATCGCCCAAAACCAACCACGGTCTTCCATCTATAGTGTGGACCAGCGACTCAAGGTTCAACCACAATTCCTTGCATTCTCGGTCGCTATTAGATCCATAAACAAAAGTGATTGCCATATCACTATTTGCTCTCAAGTTTGTCACGGTGCAATGTAGAAATTGCATATGTTCTTTTTCCACACGGATATCCCACTCCCTCGGTTGCCAAGCGATCCAAATGCGTTTCCGTGCCATGGTGTTAATCCACACTTGCCAATGCTGACCCAACATGTTCTTGATGGTATCCTCATTTGCAGCGTTCACTTTTGTCTCCAATAAACCAATCAAGCTAATGCTATGCATAGTACACAACTTCCTACCCTCCGAAACCTTAATGGGGTCATTTAAACCCCTTACATTCCATGCTGCCAGCGACATGGATATATGGATATAATTTGATTACATGAAGTTCTGTCTCCTCTTGCACTGCTTCTTCTTGCAGTGACTAGAGGAGCTAGAGCTTTTGTTAGATGTGGGGTGATTCCCCGATGTTTGGTTCATGTGAACTAATAGTTTGTTGAGTGGGGTATTCTCAAAATCATCACCTCCATCTGCCTCCTCCCCGCCCTGACTAGACAACGGGATCGCACAGCTAGGGAAAATCGGCACCACATTTGCTGCCGGAGAGGGTGTTGCCTCATCTAAAGCCTCTCCAACCGTCAAGCCAGGTGCCTTCATTCCGCTATCAACCTCCATCCTTTCAATCATTATTTTCCTCAGAGCTACAAGACTCATCAGACCCCTTAACGGCACTATGCCCTTCCAATGGCAGCCCAATCCCACAATGTTTCTCCTCCCCATTTGTTGTTGCCATGCCCTTAGAGGGCGTCTTCCTTGCTGCTCTGATGGGTTGTTGGGGATGGTCAGTAGGTGCACCTTGCTTCTCCTTTTCCTCTCCTCGCAGCTCCTTCTGTCCAGCAGCGCCTTGTGGAGCATCCTTACTGCCCTCCTCACCCATTGTCTCTTTATCATCTCTTTGTGTTGTCTGATCGGGTTGACATTTATGCCCAAACACTTTGCACCTTGCACAACGTGGAGGGAGCCATTGATACTCCACATGGATAACCACAACGGCTCCATTCTCACCCTCCACCGTTACTCGAGTGACCAGGTCATCACGCGCATCAAGTTCCACTAAGACCCGCGCATGGTTTGCCCTTTGCCTCCTAGACGTCAAGATGTCAGCCTTGAGTGGCACTCCTACACCACTCACTATGTGGCTCAGTCCTTCGGCTCCTAGGAATTCACATGGAATGCGCGAAAAAGTTGTCCACACGGGGACGTTTGTGGGTTGCAGCTTGTCAAGTGACATGCCTCTTCTCCATTTCTGAAGGATGAGGAACCGTTGGGCAAAATGCCACGTCTTCTCAAGCACAAGGGTGGTGTCGCTCTCCAAGCTAAAGCGGAAATAGAAGAATCCCTCCAAACTTCCCAACACATCTACAAGGCTGAACTCCTTCCATAGCTTGAAAGCAATGGACCGGACTAGGGAGTAGGGCAACTTGCGGCCAAGGAAATAGCCCACGAGTGTGTTGTTCCAAAATTCCGCCCCTAGATCCCCCACTGCCTTGGGGATTTTCACCGTTGGAGATGGACCCTTTGTGGCTGGTGGGAAGTATTGAAGGTTGAACGCGGGTGGGGTGGCCTCCGTCTTGGAACTGCACGCTTGGGCATATGTTCTGGCGGCCGGAATCCTCAGTGTGGTTAAGTAGCCATTGCGAGGTAGTTTCCGGTTAGGCTCCTCAAAATTCTCATATAGCACCTTATCTTTTTCCAATGTAGAATTTCCAAAAGGAGGAAGGCCTTAGGATGAGGGTGGGCCATGGCTAGGTCGTGTGTCTATTTTTGTGTTAGTGGGACATCGGTTGCAAGTGCTAGACCTGTTATAAGCCATATGGGCACAAGGCTCCACATTTCCTTTCCTAGCTATGTCTTGTCCATTGCTTTTCCCAGCTGGAAAAGCAGGCCTTTGACTTGCCTCTTTTTTGCCCCCAAGTCGGGCATCACCTGAAGGCGGTCCAGTGCCCCTTCCTTGGCCGGAGTTGCCATGATGGTTGGTAAGTTGGCAAATGGCTCCTATAAACTACTGGACTAAGGGCAAGGAAAGTTTAGTTACGGTGGTTTCTATAGGTGAAAGTGTATAGGGAAGTGTGTGGGAAGAGGAGAGAGGAGAGAGGAGAGAGCATTTTTGTTTGCATTTGCAAAGATAAAGTTGTCACTGAAGAGACATCGCTTTGACCCCTTAGTTCTTTCATTGTGCTGAGTAAAGAATGTAGCAACTCCTTGCCTCACTTTCTCAATCTTTAATAAAAAATAAATAATACATAGATTAAAAAGAAAAAAACTCTCATCTAGCCACTATTTTAGAAGTATACATCTGAGAGAATCAGGATAATCTCTCTTGCCACATGCAGGATGTGACTTGTGAGTCCTTTATTCACTAGAAGTCAATGGAAGCTCACCAAAATTTGCAAAAAGTTTCATTTTTGCCAGTAATGTTCTATTTTGACCAAGTCTACTTTTAAAGTAGGACAACTTGAAGATTCTCACAATATTCCAGCTTAAATACATGCCTACCATAGCATGGAGCATTACTGGTGTATTGTACTTTCAATACTTCCTACATTTTCTTTTAACACCAAAAAAAATCTCTTGCAATCTACTTTTACTGCATACCCCCTCTCCTTGATGATTTACTTTCAACTATATAGAATTCCCAGAACTAAATCCACTAGCAGCCAAGAAGCTACGTTTCAATTTTTCGCTCCATCAGAAATGAATTGCTGAGCTAATTTATCTAGATCTAACGGAACAGATCCAAATTTCTCTATTCATAAAGAACTTTTTTTTTTTTTGGTAAGTAATTAATTGTGTTAATGAGAAAGAATATACATCTGCTAAACACGGTAATGAGTTACAGTAAAATTCAGTCCTAAAACTAAAATTTCACAACTTGATGAATACGAAGTAAAACTAGATTCACGGTACAAGAAACTTAGAATAAGCTATCTATCTAGCCAAGAACATTGGTTGAGGTAGTGGGGATCTCAAGCAAATCAAGTTCCTTGCTCTCCAAATGCAATACACTGCTGCTGTAAGTGCTACTCTCCATACTAGTGTCATTAGGTAGCTTCCTAGTGATAGGTACATGAGCCCTGTTGTTACATTATGCAAGAAAGGAAGGATATTGAGCAATTAAGTTCTGTTAAGACTAACTTCCAGACCTGTTTTAAGTATGTACACTCGAAAAACAGGTGATCATGATTCTCATTTTCATTTAAACATAGGAAGCATGCTGTTGAAATAGATATTCCCCAATTATAGAGCTTATTAAGAGTGAAGTTTCCTTTTCCAAGCTAACCACATGATAAATGAGTGTCATGGCATGGAATACTTATTCCAGATCATCTTGGCTCAAGAAACCTTAACATTCTTATTAGATAAGGCCATATAAGCACTTTTGATAGAGAATATTCCAGATAACTCCTTATCCCATATAAACCTGTTAATATTCTGAGGGCCGGGTATTATATTTGATGGTATTATGAAACCATTCCAAAAATTGTTCTATGGAAATTCCCAACCATTGCCCTGTATAACTGAGCACAGTCTAGCATTCAAAGGAAGCCCCGAAGCAGATATTGTTCTAGTGCTATGTAACATGTTTAAAGGTCCAACTAGCAGCCAAAAATCTGACCATAAAGATATAGATAAACCATCACCCTCTTCCCATTTAAACATACCTCTTACTATCTAGCGAAGTTTCAGCAGTTTGTACCAGCTCCATGAACACTTGGCAGGTCTTTTAGTTTCCCAAAATGAGGTTCTTTTGAGGAAATTGGAATGAACCCATTCACTCCAAACACCTCTTACTAGGTCACCACTCTTTAGCCCTATGTCTCTTATCCCTAGGTCTTCCTCCACTAGCAGGTTTTTTCGGAAAAATATGTTTGAGTTAGGCTGCTTTGTTCCATATTTCAAGTTTAGGAATGCCCAAACCCCCTTGATCAAGTGGTGTGCATACTTCTTGCCATCTTACCTTGGCTTTCTTTGAAATATTAAGCCTCCCACTCCATAAAAAGTTACACAAGTCTTTTAATGGATTCCACTACCTATTTTGGAAGAATAAACATAGAAGCCCAATAAACCTGCATTGAGAATAGGACTAACTTTATAAGTTGAAGTCGTCCTGCATAGGATAAGAATTTTGAGGTCCAGGAATTGATTTTGGCCAAAATTCTATCAATTAGGACTTTACAATCTGTTTTACGGAGTTTGGAAGCTGTAAGTGGTACTCTAAGGTAACGAATGGGGAGTTTCCCTTCTTTAAACTCTATCATCTATAGTATCTGATCCTTTACTGAAGGAGGTATATTTGATAAGAACACCAGACTCTTGTTGCTATTTACTTTGAGACCTGAGATAGAATCAAAAGTTTCCAAAGATTCCTTAATCACTCTGATCGACTCAAGATTTCCCTTACAAAAGATTAACAGATCATCTGCAAAACACAAATGTGTAAGTCGATCTTTCTTACATCTCCAGTGATATGAGAATCTGGAGTTATAATAAGTTGCCATAAAATCCCTGAGTAAACTTTCATGCCAAGAACAAACAGGTAAAGGGACATTGGATCACCTTGTCTAAGACCTCTTAAGCTAGGGATAAAACCAACCAATTCTCAATTGATATTGAAAGGGAATTTTGGGGTTGAAATGTATTGCATCACCAGCTTGATAAAATATGCAGGGAAGTTCATACTTGTGAGCACTACTTCAATAAAGCTCCAATTTATTGTGTCATATGCTTTATGGATGTCTATTTTCAACATACACCTCGAAGCACCTTTATTATTTTGGTATCCATTAGCCAATTCTTGTGCTACAAATATGTTATCCGAGATACAATGCCCTCTAATGAAAGCAGATTGTTCTTTCCCCACTAACACTGGTAGAACCAATTTCATTCTAGATGCTAGTAGCTTGGTTTTTGCTTTATAGATTATATTGCAACAAAATATTGGTCTAAAGTCAACAAGATTTGTGGGATTAGCAACCTTAGGAACAAGGGAGACAACTGTGCAATTCAATTCCTTTAGCATATTTCCCGATCCCATAAACTCTTTCACCCCTTTAATCATATCTTCCCCAATAATGTGCCATATTGATTTGAAAAACTTGGCAGAAAACTCATCTAGACCTAGAGCTTTGTTGTCAGCTTAGTCAAAGAAAGCCTCTCCTCATCTAAAAAAGGACTACTAATTTGCAAAACCTATTGCTCCGACAATCTCTTATAAATATAGTCTTGCACTTCTGTGTTTGTGATGACCATTTGCTGCCCTCCCATCAATCTAGAGAAATATGCCACTATTTCCCTCTTCACTTCCTCATCCCCCTAATCTCTGTTCCATCTTCCTTCTCCAATCTATGTATAACATTCCTGTTTTGTCTATCATTGATCATTTTATGGAAGTAAGAAGTGTTATTATCTCTCAATTTCAGCCATTTTACCCTTGACTTTTGCCTACAGACTTTCTTCTACTCCCCTTAGCATATAGTACTCCTTAAAAGCTACGTTTTCTTGGTCTATTAGTGTTGTATCACCTTTTGCAATTGAGCTTTGGATCTCCATTAGATGTTCCTTTGCTAATTTCACTCTTTCTATAAGGTGTGAGAATTTAGCATTGTTTCACTTTTTGAGTTCCTTCTTCAGTAATTTCATTTTATTTACTATTTGGAACATTTTGGATGCTTTGATTACATGTGACCAAATCGCTTCAACCTTAGGGAGGAACTCCTGTGATTCTATCCAAAATTCAAACAATTTGAATGGAATTTTCCTTTTTCCTGGATTCTTCTGTATATGTAAAACTACTATCGAATGATCAGAAATGATAGGGGCTATAAAAGTGGCATCACAATTTGGTAAGTTGTTTAGCCATTTTTGGTTAACCAATATCCTATCTAATTTTTTCAGTATTGGATTATTCAATTGTTTATTCAACCAAGAGTAGAAGTCACTCCCAAATCGAATGTCATCCAACTCCGCTTCATCAGGGAAATTCACAAAATCCATCATTGTCGGTGTTTTCCTTTTGCTACCACCTTTCCTCTCATTGATCGATCTGATCACATTGAAGTCCCCTAAAACCACCCATGGATGATTAGACATAGATGAAGCTAACCCAACCAAGTCATTCCGTAGTAGTTTCCTCTCATTTTCAGAATTGGATGCATAAACAAACGTAGCATAAAAGGAAACATTTGATCCAAGATGAGTGCAAAAACAAAGGGAAAATTACTTGCGCTCTTTATCCATTCTAATATTCCAGCTTCTTGGGTCCTACATTAACCATATTCTCTTTCTAGCCATTGAGTTAATTCTAAGCTCCCAGTTTGCCATTAAGAATGACTTAACCCTCTCTTCATTATTCTGGCTTACTTTGGTTTCCAACAACCCCATTATCGATATTCGATCCTCCCTACAAAACTTCTTTATTTCCGCACACTTTAATGGGTCATTCAAACCTCTTATGTTCCATGAAGTTAGATTCATTATAATAAAAAAACTTTTTCAAGTATAACGCCTCTGGCTTTTGTAAACCTTCTTCTTCCTCATCTTCTTTGCACTCGAACCAAATAATCTCCCTTCACTAGATGAAGCTAAGTTAATCATCTCATGGTTTCTAAGTGTACCAGACAGCTTTTGAGAACTAGGTATAGTAACCTGTATTCTGCTAGTGTTTCCTAGTTCCTCACTATTTTTTGTTCTTTCTTTGTCCACTTCCTCTACCTTGTTTTCATCTTCCTCCACTTCCCCTTTACTAATAGGACTTTCAGGAACTTGTGAAGGTGTAATTTTTGGTTCTAGCTTAATTAGTTCATCAGGCTTAGAGTTTTTAGGCTCTATGTTTAACCTTGGTACTTCCTTCCTTCCCTCTTCTATTTTTTCCTCCCCTTCAACATGTTTTCACTCAACATTTCCTTTATCCTTATTTTTTGATCCCTTACGTTGTACCTTTACCCACGTCTTATTTTCCTTCGTGAGGTTCTCCTTTGGCCCCTCATTATCCACCAGTTTCACTGGGTTACATGTATGTCCAAAGACCTTACATGTAAAACAACGTGGTGGCAGCCATTGGTATTCCACCACAATCTCCATGGACTTCCCATCTTCTCTTTCAAGCTCCACCCGATGAAATACTTCCTCATTCGCATCCACTTCCACCAACACCCTAGCTTGATTAGCTCTCGCTTGGCATGTCGTGAGCATATCAGCTTGGATGGGTTTTCCAACAACACTAGCTATATAACTCACCCCCAATGAGTGAAGGTATTCACAAGGAATTCCTGAAAATATAACCCATGCTAGAACTTTTGATGGTTGTGGTTTGTTTAACAAAATCCCGATTTGCCATTTTTGCAGCATTAACACTCTTTTAGCAAAGAATCATGGAATTTCTAGGATATTATTCAAGAACATGTCATTTGCAAATCGGGAATAGAAGAATCCTTCCTTGTTGCAAAGGACCTTTGTTATCCCATATTCCTTCCATATCCTTAGTGCCGTGGCTTCCACAAGAGAGAATGGTAATTTTTTCCCCAAGAAGCCTACAAGTGTGTGTTCCCAGTTCTTTGCTCCTTGGACAACAACCAAGGGAGGGGGTTTTATCTTCGGTAACACCCCATGCGAAATAGGAGGATAATACTCCAAGTTGAATTCCGGCCTTTGGGGACGATGAGCTGTGCCTCCAACTGCCTCAGCAAAGCTTCTTGCTTGATGAAATGGCAGCTGTGATTTTAGATGACGTTTCTCATTGCCTCCTATTTTTCCCTTCATTTGTTCCATTGAAGGGTTGTCTCCCCTATTGGATGCTTTCTCCTGATCATCCCTCTCAATGCATGGCGCTTTTCCTTTGTCCACATAGGAATTTCCGCCCTAGTCCAAGATCGCCTCCTCTTCCAATGGAGCAGTGTTCTTATTCCTCTTAGCTTGCATTCCATTTGCCGTGGAAGAGAGCGTCTTTTCTACAGCGGGGAAAGCCAGTTCGGCTATGTTGGACGGTGCTCCTTAGACTCCAAGATTAACGTTCTTGGATACTCCTTGCGGTGTATTATCACCTAATGGGTGTTGGATTCCCTCAAATTGCTCATGGTAATTGGAACCGCTTGCCATAATCTAAATTATTTTATTGTTTTTTGTTTATAATTGAAGGTTTTGTGTTTGTTTTACCCTAAAATAAGTGGTCTTTTGGGGGGGTAGGGTTCTGCTAGGTTAGAGAGAAGAGAGAGCATTTTCTCTCTCTAGGGGTTGGTAGGTGAAATTTTCATAAAGAACTTA